>CM076674.1:79404656-79554656 GCA_038501925.1 Xenopus petersii | reverse complement strand
CCGCTCGTTTGGCGACATCGCCAAACGAGCGGATCTATCCGTGTATGGCCACCTTTAAACGATGCTGTGGCGAAAGCTCCTCATTAAAATTTTAGGAACATTTTAGTGGCTTTAACTGTGCTGTGTATACTATAAAGGATAATGGACCCAACCAGGTCGCCTGCCACTGTTTTATATGGTAACAGGTTTCCTTGGTGGCTTTTCATTTTCTTATAAATGACAGTATGTAGCATATACGAGATATTTCAGGATGTATGGAAAATGTATTACATAGAAATGATTCTGCTAACTTATAGCATTTCCGTATCTAACTGTGGCACGTAATGCCACTGCTGAGCAGCACAGGGGAGATTTGTTTTTAACCTCAAGAGGGCGCTGTATTGAAACTTAGACTCATGCTTTCTGTGCAACCAATAATATAGATTTAAGAAATAGACATTTGCACAGCTACCGAGGTTATTCGTTCTCTGTAAAACGTTGCACAAATATTTGTTTTACTGCTAAGGATGTTAAGTTTACTTCCCCACGCAGAAATAAGACTCCTATCCCTACAAGGATTTTACAAATTAGGTTTCTTCTTACATTTTCTGTATGAGGAAGCACGTACAGAATTCACGTTTCTCGCAATGCAATAGCAGATAATTGAAATTTATTTGCAATTTTCAGACTACAATAAACACAGTTCTCCTTTCCTTTCATTAATAACCGCACGACTAATGCATAACAATCCCTCTGCAGCTTTTACAAGCAAACTTGAGCTGCTGTGTTGTAATAGCTGAAAAAGTTAATGTAGCTTGAACAAGGTTCCTAATTGTCCCTGTCTCTGTCATATTTGTCTACTTGAGTGGTCCTAAATACCACAGCGATTAATTACTATGGAGCAGGTATTACAAGATGTTATGATACTTCCCTGGCTGTCTGGGTGAATGAAGGGAAGCAGGAGATTGTTACAGTGTTTCATCTTTGCACTTCCTGTAAGGCAGTTTAACCAGAAGATTTAATGTGTCAAAGTTAACTGCTTTCCCTAGTAGATATTCACATTCTAATTAAAGATTAAGGAACACAATATATTACACTGTGATTTGTCATACATGGCTTGTTAAATAGAAAGTCTGTTGGGATTCCCAAACACTCCAATTACTTTTCGACTTTTCACTGTATAATCAGTATGCATTTTTAATACAGACTGTTAGTATCTATCTATCTATCTATCTATCTATCTAAATCTAAAGAAAAAATAGTCTTTTATTTGTATAACCACATACCAACGCGTTTCGGTCCGCACAGGACCGTCATCAGGCATCATGTGCGGACCGAAACGCGTTGGTATGTGGTTATAGAAATAGACTATTTTTTCTTTAAACAATATGATGCCGTGAGTGCTTTCCATGGTTTGAATTTAATTACTTTTGTGAGCACCCAGTGATTGACTCGATGAGTGGTGATTGCCAATAAATGCGACATATATATATATGAAATCGTGCACCTCTGGCTTCATCCTTTGGATCGAGTGCAGGGACTCTATATATATATATATATATATATATATATATACTGTATAAATAATGCAAGTCTGATGCACAACGAAAAAACACTTAAATGCCTTTGTGCTGGTCAAAGTACATGATAATATTTTTGGATGTTTTTTATATATATATATGTGTATATATATATATATATATATATATATATATATATGTATAAAAAATATGCATATAGATTGTAAATAACTGAAAATCTCTGCTCTCGACAGATAGTTTTTTTTAAAAAAGGTTTTAAAAAATTTGCCATTTGCCGTGAGAACAAAAATATCTTTTCTTCATTCAGTTTTGCAGACGATGTTATCGAGGTTGCATATAAGCCAATGGGAGAAGTCCCAATGCTTTTTTTGATGTGCGCTGGGTTTCGTGCAATACCCAAAAGTTTCCGAGTTTTCGGGAAAAAAGCATATGCAATCAGAGTTTTTGTGTGAAAAATACGAAAACAATCATAAAATTCAGATTTTTTCCCGCAAAGCACATTTTCAGGGAAAATGTTATAATAAATAAGCTTAAAAAACCCAAGCGGATTTGATCGGAGTTTGTAGCAGAAAATGTTGAGATAAAATCAGACTTTGATAAATAACCCCTGTAATGTAGCTATGCATTGTATTTAAGCTTATATACAAAGTTCTGAGTACCAAGTAATTCATTCCTGTGTGTATAGACTGTATATATATTTCATGCAACATCTGATTTTAACTGCTTCCATTCTTATAGTTGTCTCTATTTTTTCCATGCTGTGGGCACAATATTCACTGTGAGCTCTATATTCAATACACTCGCACAATTTTTGAATTACCAGGTTAAAAAAACATATGTTCGGAATAATGCCTATTATTTAATATGTGCATACGTTAAAGTTAGTCAGACATTTGTAGTGCAGATTATGTTTATTTATGACATTGCTTGCCTGGACATTTACACAATATATATATAAATCCAGCTATTAAACTGTTAAAGCAACATTATATAATGTCATGCACTTTATTCATTCTGTCCATGGTCATATAACATGCAGGGATATGTGAGTATAGTAGCTGTATGTGCTTTTTAGCAGTACAAATGCTACTTTTAGAGCATTCACCACTATATACACAACAGTTTTTTTTATGTATAGTTTTTTATGTCACTGCCATTTCATATGCAAAGCATGCATCCGCCACAACGAGGCTATCTCCAAGAGCAGTCATTCCGAAACCTGATCTGGGAGAAAGTGCAGACTAAATAAAATTTCATTTTGACTTGGCCTCCCGCTGAGAATGGGACTGCTTTGTTTCAGCCAACAGAAGCAGCAAGCCAGAAAGGTATGTCCTGTTTTGCATGGCCGATGTGTGACTTTAGCATCACAATCATGCTGTTCATGCTTCTAGGACTCGGCATCAAGTACACATCCTGTGCTTTCTTTTCTTTTTCCTTTCCATTTGCTCTCCTTCTGTGCTGACTGCAGTCTACCTGCAGGGCAGATCTGTGACAGACTCCACCACCATTGTTTGCTTTGGCTTATGTCTAATAACTGCATAATTGCTTGGGATGTTGTTTTTCTGCTGTTGTATTCTCTATGCTCCTATTTACTCTACCCCTTCCACTCCATGTTTTCCAAGCTTAGAGGAACCATGGTTTTAAATAAACACACGTACGGCTGTGCAATGCAGAGGAGACATTATTGCTAAAGACTGAATTTCATTAGAATTTTCTGTATTAGCTTTTGTGATATTTTTGGGGATGGTTTATGTCTGTAGCAGGCATTTGCTAGAATATATGCAATATATGTAGAATATGCAAGTATAGAAGACAAAAAAAAAAATATAAACTTATTTCAAGATTCCTAATCACAACGGATACTTTGAAAATCATTTTCACAGCAGATGATGTTACACATTTAAATTTTTAATAGAAAATAGATTGAATGCCATAGTTACTGTGATGCTATTGTAAGCCATTTGCTAATAAACAAATAGCCATTTGAAATCAATTCAAATTATATTTCCTCTGTGTGGCACAAAAACTCTTGTGTATGTGGCATTTCTCATTTTTACAACGAAAACAATAAGATTGCATGGAAAGGAATGAATAATTTTATACAGGAAAAAAAGTTTTATTTTTTTAACTGATATATGTGGTGCTATTCTATCTTTAATTATATTAGCATCTTATGGGCATAGTTTGAAATATATAGGAAGTAGCAAACAAAATTTTACAATCAGATTCAGGATGCAAACACTGCAAATTAATTAATTCTGCCCTATGTTTTTTAATAAACATTTCAGCCTTGTAGACTGCCAACTTAATGAACGACTATAAGCAAGTAACAGGCTGCTTTTAGTTACAAGATATTTACTATCACATCTCCAATTATTCCCTTTTAAATAATAGTAAACTATTATTATTGTAAACAGATAAACATACAGATACGATAAATGCAAACGATAGATAGATAGATAGATAGATAGATAGATAGATAGATAGATAGATAGATAGATAGATAGATAGATAGATAGATTATATATTTCTTTTACATCTGACACGTATATATGAATGTGTATTCTGTTCTCATATAAATACTCACGTCTTGTTTATTTTTAAGCATTCATAATAGTAAAAAGTATGTAGTTACAATAGTTCAAGTATTGCTAAATAATCTAAATAGTGGTACAGTGAATACTATATTGAATAGCAACTTGTACATTATTAGGGACAATTGATCTAAACCCCTTTATATTAGAGTATTCTACTTTTTTAGTGCAGTAAACCAACTTGATTGGATTGGGTAACAATTAAGGTTGTGGTTTTTTTTCATAAAATCTATTCATAATAAAAAAAAACTTACATCCATGTAAAGCAGTTTTTTTATTATACATTTTCCTATAAACAATGAAATGGACAAAGTATCCTTTGTACCTGATTTGCATAGCTTAACTGGATGCACAGTAAAATAATAATGTTTTGTTAGCTATATTAGGGTCTCAGGGTGTTCATTAATGATTAAATACAATGAACAGTGTACTTTTTAAAAAATATTTCTGTTATGCAAAAAAGTAATACAGATACAGGCTTAAACAGAAACAAACTAGGTAATGGAGAAACTCACAACACAGCAATGGGATTAGTAGAGGACATGCCCTTCCAGGCTTGCAGTCTAATGAACTAATCTTCTCTTTAACACAGTCACAGTCTCATCCCTTCAGCTATTTTACATTCTACAGAAAATTACAGTTAATCAACAATGGTTCTTAATACAGGTATGGGACCTGTTATCCAGAATGCTCGGGCCCTGGGGTTTTCCGGATATCGGATCTTTCCGTAATTTGGGTGTTCATGCCTTATGTCTACTAGAAATTAATTTAAACATTAAATAAACCCAATAGGCTGGTTTTGATTCCAATAAGGATTAATTATATCTTAGTTGGGATTAAGTACAGGCTACTGTTTTATTATTACAGAGAAAAAGGATATCATTTTTAAAAATTTGGATTATTTGGATAAAATGGAGTCTATGGGAGACAGCCATTCCGTAATTCGGAGCTTTCTGGATATCGAGTTTCCAGATAAGGGATCCTATACCTGTATATCATATTTTTCTGACTTTTGCTTGTGTTGTGTTTTGGAAGTACGGAGTAGCACTCACACTTCTTACAAATAAACTTTGGTCTACTTGTGGATTAGCACCACTGAAAGTATGTAGGGGTATAAAATTATTCTTACTACTCAAAAACAATCATTTTCTAGTACAAAATACAGAAATTGGGGGCACATTTACTAAGGGTAGAAGTCAATTCTAAGTGAATATTTCAAAGTATTTTTTGGGTACTTTGACCCTTGAATAGGCCAAATTCGACTTCGATTCTAAATGAAAATGCTTTGACTTTTCGACCTTTCGATAATCTAAGTACTGTCTCTTTAAAAAACTTTGACTTCGACACTTCGCCACCTTAAACCTGCCGAATTGTTATGTTAGCCTATGGGGACCTCCTAGTTTTTAGCAGTCAAAGTAAAATCGTACAATTAAATCTTTCGAATCGTTTGATTCGAAGTCTGATCGTACAATCAGAGTATGATTGTACGATATTAGAAAATCCTTCGACTTCAAATGTTCAACTAACCTATTCCATGGTTGAATTTCGACGTTTTTTGCACTTCGAAATTCGACCCTTGATAACTCTGCCCCTTGGTGTAAGACTACACAAACAATATAAAAGTTGTCACTCTGAATGGCTTAAAGAAAAAAAAAACTGAAAAAGTTCTTCCTAAACGCCACTTCGTATATATTTACAGTACTGCTAAATACCAATGTAGAACTTGAAAAATAACACCTGCGTGCTTGTCAGTTTTAAGTAGAATGACATTCAAATTAGTAAAAACACTAGAAGTTTTGATTTAGGTATAAATTGATTTGTCCAACGACAGTATGTTAAGTAAAATGGCTTTCACAAATTATTTCTGTTATCAGTTAATTTCCAGACCAGAAATGATAATTTTAATTTGTTTTTGTAATATTTTATGAATTGGTATGAATAATATGTTTATTTGTAACTAAAAAAGGGTGAATGATAGTAACCTGCTGATATTATACATGATAATATATCCTTTTTAATCGCACATATTGTATAAAAAATATACAATATTAGTTTTCTTACTATTAAATTTTTTTTAAAATAGCTCATGTTGATGAGATTGTATAATGTTATACATGCATTACAGGTAACAACAGCAAACCATGTAAGCCAATCAGAGTAGTCCAGGACTTCACAGAGGGTTATTCAATAGAACTTTCCACATGAACAGGCACTTGCTGAGTGTTTTGCAGATTTTACAACTTTCCCTAGTGGGCAAGGTTGCCAAACCAAACCCACAGGTTTATGTATTTACTAGGGCTTGCATAATGTTGCCTTTGCATAGTAAACAAACACAATATAGTTATAGTCATTCCTCAGATTTAAAATACGCCCATAGTTTGGTACACAAACTTTATAGTAAAACATAATTCTTTAGTAGTCAGAAATGCAGATATGTTGTTTTGGTGACTGGTATAGTGCTTTTTTTCTGTAAATTATAGGTTTCATTTACGGTTGTACTGCTGTCAAAACTATCTTCCCAATGCTTTATTTACTGGAGGCTATACTCATAGTCTGTAAGACTTTAGTCACACAAACAAACAGATATCTGTTAAAATGAGTGGGCATCGCTCTGCTACTTCTCAAAGACAAACATCATTGCAGTATACCTTTTGGTAAGTTGTAGGAATGTAGGAAGTAGCATTTTTGTTTACTATGTTTCTCCTGCCTGCCTCCCATTTACTAACAATAAAAAAAAAATGTTTTACAGTTGAAAGAAGTTTCTTGCATTCATAATATTCATGGATTTCGTATATATTGATTCCAGAGTTCAAAAAAAATTGAGGTTTTTGGGTGACAATTTCAATAAGTTGCATGATTCAAATTATCACATGATTTTGTCGAAACGTTTACCGCACGTACAATTTTCGTTTGGATTTTTTAGTAAATTAAGCCAAATCGTGGTTGGGAGTTAGGTCAAATTTTTATTTTTAAACTAAAAAATTTGTGTTTTAATAAATTACCCATAATAAATCTCAAATGTTTAGAGCTTTTATAAAAAAAAATGGGAAAACCAAACATTTTTAGAGATTCCTGGAAAAAATCTAAATTTGATTGTTTGTAAATGGGCCCCTTAGTGCTCATCCAAATGTTGACAATTTGTTTTCTGTTTTAGCTTTTTGAAATGAATTTTAAAGGCAAATGTCAGTCAAAAGCATATGATGCCATAGATCATAGAGCAGCTGAAATTTATATACAAGTTTGTGGCTTGGAGCTCCAGTTTTTCTTGCATAGAACACAGAAACTCTTGTCCTTATTTACTGACCTTTTAGCTCATGCAAACTCTGTGGGTAACAATTAGTGAGGACTATAGCTATCATAAGGGGGGTGGCATACAAAGAAAGTATTTTATAGCATTTGAGGAGGCAAACTAACCTTTTCACGCTATTTCTTTAAATAAGTATTGACTATTTCTATATTGATACTGTAACTGTGTTATTTTTGCAGTATAAGACAGATATACGAACAAGGTACTTAAATACACCACATGGAATATTTGATACACAAAGTGTAAAATATTAAGAGGCATGTTAATTAAAATTAGAAAAAGGTGGGACCACAAAGGGATTGGAAGTGGCCCACAAACGCCATTTGACATGCCAGATTTATGTAGAAAAAATTTGTATATATATTTTTATATATTACTCCCCACCCCCAAAGTAATGCATTCTATTTACCAAAGAAATAGGATGGGAAAATGCCCACTGTACTTATTTACTTTTTTACTTTTTTCTAATCTATAACTTGAAAAAAGAATGGCTACAATATTTTCAGCTTCAGAAACCTTACATTCATTCAGATTTACTGCAAGTTGCTGGGTGGATCATCAGGACATAAAGTGGAGATACTAGGCATGTCAAGTAATATGATAGCTCCTTAAAGGAACAGTTCAGTGTACAAATAAAAACTGGGTAAATAGATAGGCTGTGCAAAATAAATAATGTTTCTAATATAGTTAGTTAGCCAAAAATGTCATCTATAAAGACTGGAGTGACTGGATGTCTAACATAACAGCCAAAACCCAACTTCCTGATTTTCAGCTCTATAACTCAGTCAGCGACTTGAAGGGGGGCCAATGGGACATAACTGTTCAGTGAGTTTGCAATTGATCCTTAGCCTGCAGCTCAGATTCAAAAGCCAACAGTTATGACCCACTTGGCCCCCCTCAAGTCACTGATTGGTTGCTGCCTGGTAACCAATCAGTGGAAACCAAGAGAGCTGAAAAGCAGGAAGTAGTGTTCTGGCTATTATTTTAGACATCCACTCACTCCAGCCTTTATACATTACATTTTTGGATAACTAACTATATTAGAATTTTTTTTTATTTTGCACATACAATCTATTTACCCAGTTTTTATTTTAACACTGAACAATTCCTTTAAGTATCTCTATATTTATATTAAACAATGCACTTGTTAACTAATATGGCAGAGACACCATATTTAAAATGAATGCTCCAATCAAAATCTCAGGTGGATGATTATAAAAGCCTTGGTAAAGCAAATTGATGGTTGTACACAGGAAACTCATATAGTATGTGTTATTTTAAACTGGGAATCCTGATGGCCTTAAGGAACCTGAGATTTTCCTGACAGCCAAAAAGTTATTTTTACGAATTTGATCATTTATCAAATTTTATAAAAATTGTAAATCCCCAGTTCATAAATTGACCACTTAGCCCCTATAGAAGTAAACAGTAAAACTAGTAAAAGAATAAGGTGGAAATGAGTGGTGGACTAGTGAGACCAGGGACCAGTAATATATGAATGTTTGCCTGTATATAAACATTAATGTGAGTCACATAATGTTGGAGAGAGTCACCAGAAATCTAAACAGTTATGAAGTAGGGCAGTAGTTCCAGATATAAAAGTTTGAAACAGAAAGATTAAGCATGCATCCTTGAAATGCCAGATCAGGGAATAAATATGTGATCTATGCTGGGAGGTCTCTAGGAATTGGCTGTACTTGTCAATTAATTCAGGGTTGCCAGGAATAATTAACCATTGGCATAACTATAGTGAAAGTAGACCCTGTGGTCAAAGGAGGCCCAGAAAATCCTCCTCTACAGCTGCTCTCCTACCTTTGCACGAGCAGACAAGAACCCAAGAGGGGGGATGGAGAGTTTGTTGTGCTTGTTTAACCCCTCCCGACAACCTGGTATTTTATAGTTATGATACTGCTATTAATAGAACTATGACTACAGACTGACATAGGAAAATTTTGGTACAGGGAAGGCCTATACTTCTAATTTGTAGAAATAGAGCCAGGCACTCGCAGATTTACTGCAAAATGATTTATTACCAGTTGTAATAAATCATTTTGCAGTAAATCTGCGAGTGCCTGGCTCTATTTCTACAAATTTGATCACAAGCCTTCAAGGACAAAGGCAGAGCAGGAGGCACGACTAAGGCATTATTGGGAACCAGTACCTGTATATTGGCCTATACTTCTAGCCTGCCTGTGTAGGCTAGAGGTAAGCGGAAACGGCTGTAATGTACCAGGTAACTTATTTGAACCCAGTAGAGGGCAAGACAGGAAATAATTCCTTACATTCCAGTGGAGTACACAACTGCTTAAACAAGCTCACTATGTCAATCTCATGCACCAACACTGTGTTAGAACAGGAGCTATCCTGCCCTTAACTAGAAGCCCCTTTTCCTGACTATAACTAAGGTTCTACCTCAGGGCCCTGGTCTCATCTTAACTGAGGCCTCCTGTTTCAGCACAGCCACCCCCTCATTTGAGTTGCATCCAAAGAGAAAGAAGTGTGTGATCGCTCTCCTTTTATAGACCAGGGATAACCCGTAACACATCTCTCCTACAGGGCATAAGGTACAGATACATAGCTGGGGGAAGGTTAACTACTTATTATAACTTACATAAATTTGAAAAAAGACACATAAAATCTGGTATTTCTGAAATGCAGATATTTTTTCCACAGCATTTTCCACAGCTTTTTTGTAGTAGAAATGCAGAAATTCTTCTCCTGAATTGTTCTGATGACTCCATTCAAAGGGTTAGGCAAAGTCTAGAGTGGTATAAATTAGCGAGTGGTATGAATTAGCGATGGAAGTTTTGTTCTTTGAAGTCAATTATTTTCTATAATTACAACGCATAGTGTTAATGAATGGGTATCAATTAGTTTATGCCAACATTTTTGTCTTAAAATTATACACCTTTATCAATATACCCATGAATGTGTTTATTTAATAAAAATAATTTCCTGAGACTTTTGAAAATTACTAAATTATTTCCATTTATTCATATTTACTCTTTGTCCCTTTAGCCACTTTTTGTTGTCCAGGGACTGAAAAAATGACATTCCTTTTAGTAAAGCACACTTGTTTGTATTAACCCCAAGTACCTTGCTCATTCTATATTTCTCTCTCACACTCTCTCTCTCTGTTAAATCTTCTTACTGTCATCCTTCCATGGCCTTTATAATTTGTCTTTATATTTTATTCTATGCAGATACAATCCTAGCAACTTTATTTTAGAGTAACAGAATCTGAATTGCTGTCACAGTTAGTAACTGACATAGACCAGATACATTTTCTAGATTTTCACCTAGACATGCAAATAAACCAAGCATGCAAACCTGTGCCTTAGGAAACTAAAGAGAATTGATCACTTGTGTAGACCTTTCCTCTGCAGTGCTGATTGTAAGATTCTGAACAAATACACATGAAAAATAAATTAAAGCTATGTATGTCAAGTCAAAAAGTGCTGATGAGCATAATTATGGACATCAATATGTATGAGCATGTACTGTAATAGATGAACATGTGTTCACAACTACTTAGCACCATATCTCAGAAATTAAAACAAAAATATCATACACTGTGGTCATTTTTTGTTACAGATCTTCATAAAGCCATTTCAAATGAAGATAATAGCATTGTACTTCATTTATATACAGTATGCATATATTGCATTTCATTATACTTGCAGTGTTACTTTTTACCGTGAACATAAAATAAGAGTACAACTTATCAGATGCTGTAAGGTAAACAGAAATTGATGTGGGATACCCAGAAAATCAACTTTGAACTAGCAGTACAAGGACTGTATAGACCCAGCAGGCATTTCCACTGATTGTGATTGAGGCAGGTCCAAACAGTTTAGGCTCCCCAGCAGCAGCTTTTGAAATGTAATATTTCCGAAGCAGGAAGGAGAGGAGGAACTTAGGAATCAGCAGAAAAAAGGTGACAAAGAACAATGAATGGTAATATGTAGTTAGAAATTATTTTTCCTTTACAGTGCAGGGAAATTCAAAGAAATACTTTTAACTATCACATGGTTTCTTATTTCTTTGTTCAAAGTGTCCTTAGATAAATATTTTAGATTTTCAGTGAATAAATAAGAAAGAAAGACAGAAAGAAAGATAGATAGATAGATGATAGATCGATAGATAGATAGATAGATAGATAGATAGATAGATAGATAGATAGATAGATAGATAGGAAAAAGGGAAAGAGTAGTGTTGCCTAGGTTAAGATGTGGCTGTTACTTTTTGGCTAATCCAGTGTTATATTTACCGCACCCTCACCTTGTCCACTTTCCTGCACTGGTGGTGCTGGTTCACCGCGGGCCCGGCAAGGCCCCTCAATAAATTGCAGTATATCAGGATCCTGATGAAGGGTGGTGAAAACCCCCCGAAACGTTGATGTGTGGTGAAAATAACAATAAATAACCTGCTGATTATGAAGTGTGTGCGGATCCGTGATTATACTGCAACTTTTTGGCTAATGTCAAACACAGTGTTTTTTTTTCTGCCAACATATTTCAGCTGGGCATAAAATGTCAGAAACCCTGTGTCTCCAATGAAAATTACTGGAAACTGCATGACACATTGGGTATAGGCGGTTTTATCCTGTAAAAATTCTCTTGTGTTTGCTTTCTGGTTCAAAACCACCGCAGTCAGAGATGTCATGTGAGTCAATGGGAAGCACCTGCTATATTTTTAAGGGTTTCTCCACCTGCTAAAATACATTTGCAGAGAAGCTTCCCATGTACAGTACCAATTCCATAGCTGACAGTAATTGGTTTTCTATGGCTTAGCCTAATGTATTTTGATATTACAGTAACCTTTTCACTTTACACAGTTGTGCCCTTAATATTGGTGCATTTTGTTCTCTTTCAGTTAAGCGAAAGTTCCTGGGGGCGCTTTTGGTTTACCTAGCATAACAAATATTTTTTCAGAACAACCAAAACTTTGTAAATCTTGCTTGACTTATTCACGTTACTCAGTAGTCATACTGAGCAATAAAATTATTTTTAGGGCAAAAAAAATACCAATGTAGTGTAGGAGGGTAAAGGTTTTGCTAACCTTTAGGTCCTTTGGTCCCAGAGCCTGGAACAAAGGAAGGTTCCATAATAGGTGAAGCAAGTGAGTGTCAGGTCAGAAACTGAGTGACAGATAGGTTCAAGAAAGTTAGTGAGCAGCTAAGGCTCCAACGACGAGTTTAGTGAAGGGATAGCACCCTGCAGTGACAAGGCCAACAGCTTAGGGACTCAAGTGGTTAGGCTCAGGGATAGAGAGATCCTTGGAGCGTAAGACCAGCTGTGAGATTCACCTTCAATGGGGATTGTTCTCCAAAGCCAGGCAAGGCGACTCAATTCAGAAAGCTGACTAACAAAGAATCAGATAGTATCTGTAAGTAATACATTTGTGTAAATAACCTGCTGCCACTACTTGTTGTTGGAGTGTACCATCTGAGCACACACCTTGAATATGTGATTGACCATTGAGAAATGTACCATCAGTTAAATCAGGGGTGCCCAGACTTTGTTACACTGGGATCTACTCTCGACACCTGGCCCCCATCAGGAGATCTACCTGATCTACCGCGGCGCAACATTTTTTGACCATGCCCATATTTGTGGCCACACCCCCTAATTACCATGTTCATTTTACAAAATTTGGCAGGTCATAAAAGTTTCAACACACTCCCTTCCCCTCCGTGCTTGCTGCTCTCAGCCCTCCCTTCCCCTCTGTGTCCATACTTGCAGAGACCATGCTGTTAGCCCAACTTCCCTCCTGTGCCCATGCTTGTTGCTGTGAGCCCGCCCTTCCTCCCTTCCCCTCTGCTGTCAGCCCAGCTCTCATTCATTCACTCATTCAGTCATTTACTCACTCAGCCACTCATTCACTCACTCAGTCACTCATTCACTCACTCAGTCACTCATTCATTCACTCACTTTTTCAGTCACTCATTCACTCACTCATTCAATCACTCACTCACTCATTCACTCAGTCAGTCACTCACTCAGTCACTGAGTCACTCATTCAGTCACTCAGTCACTCACTCATTCACTCAGTCAGTCACTCATTCACACAGTCACTCAGTAAGTCACTCAGTCACTCATTCAGTCACTCACTCATTCACTCACTTATTCAGTCACTCACTCACCAGAAAGTCCATGGGAAAGTAAAGGTGAGGCAGTTGCTGCTGTGAGTGCCGTGAAATACAGGAGCTCAACAAAATCAGTCCCTGTATAACTGTGGTTCAGCTCCCTCCTTTCTTCTCGCATTCCCAGCTCTCTGCCATGTTCCCAGCAATTGTGTCACTGCCCAGCAATTGTCCCGCTGCCCAACAGTCCCGCTATCCGTGAGCTGTCCTGTTTTTACTCACACAGCCCGCAGTCCCGGAGCGCTACTTACCGCAGTACCGCAACGCCGTTATTATCCAGCTCCTTGCCTCCAGTCTGACAGCCAAGCCCGACGTCACAAATCTCATCACGCACGATTGAGGCATCAGCACTACTTGTAACCGTGGTGATGCTCCTCTCCTGTCAGCTCCGCTCTCTTTTCCCCTCTGCTGTCAGCCCAGCCAGTGCACTTCCCACGCCAGGCCCCAGGTCGCGGTCTACCAGGAACATGACGGGGATCTACTGGTAGACCGCGATCGACGTCCTGGGCACCCCTGAGTTAAATAAATTGTTTTGCTATTTTAAAGAACCACTGCCGCCCAAAGTTATTTTGCTCAAGAGTGATTGCTGTGGGCTTATACCTGAGTGGTAATGCCTTCCTCCATGCCATAAGCAGGGGCTCAATCTGAAGATGTAGGGGCAAATTGACTTACTTGCGGAGATTCGCCAGACTTGCCTTCACCGCACTTCGCCAGGCGTAGATTCGCCAGGGCTGAGCAAATTCACGAAGATCCGAAGTTGCACACAAGTTACCGATCGTTTGCGAAGTTGTGCTAGCAATGTTACGATCAGCAGTTTGAAGTTACGCTGGTGATCGGAAATTTGCATACGGCGTGGAATCTAAGTTTGAATGGACGTGTATGCTGCAGCAAATACATAACACTACACAAGCCCAGGGAAACTTAATAAAATTATATAGAGGTGTTCTAATGCCCTACACATGTGCCCACAGTATAGTTTAGGTGCCATATGTTAGGAAATGTAGGGGGGAAGGTGGGCACCCTAAAAAAAAATATTGTACTATTTCAGCCTATCACCCTATGAAAAGTAAAAAACACCAGCGGTTTTTGGAGAGTTAGAACATTTTTCAAAATTTTTTTTCTAACTCCTACTGTATCTACTCTATTGAACTTCAGCTGCTATGAACTTGTGGAATAAACTCTGGCGAAGGAGGTAACGTTCAGAAAAAAAAACATAGTAAATTTGCGTAGTTTCGCCCCCTTGCCAGAGTGCAACTTCACCAGCATTAGGGTGCAAAGTTGTGCTAGTCTATCTACATCGCTAGTGAATTTTCGCCAGGGCAACTGTTAGTAAATTGGCAAAGTGGCAAATTGACGTAACGCTGGCGAATTTTCGCTAGCTTTAGCCACTTTGCCCTTTAGTAAATTTGCCCCAAAGAGTCTAATTATATTGTGCCTACCGGGAGTTGCTGGGAGTTGTACTTGCCTTGCCTGGGTTTTGGAACCAGTGTATAGTAACCAAAGGAAGGTTAAGGCGGCCCTGACCCATCCACCTGTTACAGTAGTAAAAAAAGTATAACAATGCATGTGCATATGTGTTTATGTATGTGTGTGTATGAGTTCATGCAAAAGTCCCCACAAAAAATATGTGCACCCCTTTTGTTCCCTTATGTAAAACTAAAATGTATAATCTGTAAAGCCTTTTATCCACAGATTGTAAATTTGATGTCAGCCATTTAAGTAGTGAAAATGTTAATGGATCAGATGGATCCAGAATGGATAATGTACAGGGGGAGTTGTGCTTGACACAACTGCTTGATACAATTGCAAACAATGTATCAAAAAAAAGCAATTGCAATCGCACTTTGCAGTAAATACAATTGCCAGTCAATCCAGGGGATGGGATGCAATTACCAACCAAGTCCAGTTGGCATCCAGTGGTGCTGGTAACATTAGGGTTCCATTGCATCAGATGGTGCAGCAGCACTCTATTTGGAGCAGGAGTCAGGAGGAAGCAGCAGCTGTAAGGCCATACATTAACATAGTACATTAACATAGTACACATTAACATAGTACACTTGCATATATACAGCAGGCTTTAATAGTGCTTTGTATAGTACAACCTTTTGTTTTTACCTAATGTAGTTAGATGTTGCACAGTATGAGTTATATTACACCACTAAAGCCTGTTTCCTCTGTGAAATATAATTTTAAGTTGTCTTAAGAACAGGAAATACCTTCAAAGTTGACTGCATGGAGACTTTTGGATTCAAATAAATGTTCATTAATCCCCAGATTAATACTTAATCAAAAGAACATATTCCAATGGTGAGTCATAACATAACCTATCGAGGACTTTTATCCAGACATGTAGTCATTTTTAACTTCAAATTCCAGATCCAAACGCAGTGCATAAACTACAGCTCCATACAGATATCAACCCTAAAAATCAATAGGGGTCATGTGCTACATGCAGGGCAGGGTGCAAAGGGCAGAAAAACAGGCACAATCCTCCCTGTTTTTTGCCTCAACCCTGCCCAAAATAAAATTGCAGCAGGTCTCTGTGCTCCAAAACAGCAAACCTGATGAGTATAGCTCTGCATAGGTTCTGCAGCACTGTATTCATGTGGATTGGGATGTAGGTATTTAAAACATGCACCTTCCAACATACTACCCATCCCATATGGAATATATACTGCATACTACTATTTGCAGGCAGTGATTAGCATCTTGAGATGTCATCGAAAATTTTTCGCTGAGTTTCACTGCAAAAATGACGCTCATAAACTTTCACACGTGAAAAAAAAAACATTTTGTCACCCATAGGCTTCAATGCATATCGGTGACTTTTCGATGTTTCACAAATTTTCGGCAAAGCAAAATCGGTCAGATTCGCCAATCACTAATCTAAAATCGTTTTACATAGTACAGATATTGCATCTATTATTCACAATACTTGGGACTTTCGGTTTTCTGGATAAGGTGGTTTCAAAAATCTTTGAATGCCCTTGTTATCATAGAAAAATGCTTCCATTTTTACTTATACTTAGTTAAAAAGAAAGGAGAAACCTTCATTAAAAACATAACCATTTGTCTCATACATGGGACAATCCTACAAATTGATATTTAACTTTTGTTCTTTAATATTATTACAGGTATGGGATCTGTTATCCGGAAATCTGTTATCCAGAAATCTCCAAATTATGGAAAGGCTGTCTCCCATAGACTCCATTTTATCCAAATAATCCAGATTTCCTTTTTCTATAAAAAATAATAAAAAAGTACCTTGTAGTTGATGTGCAGGCTAGCCCGTTACCGGCGGGTCAGGTGGGTTCGCTCCCCCATTTTCAGGTCACGGGCGGGTCCAGGTTAAGCTCATCTGCCTGCCCTCCCCGTCTGTGACCTTACACTGCGATTTCCAACTTCCGGCTTTATAGACACGCACCTGCTCATCCCTCCCCTTTTGTGACATCATCGGCAGGCTTGGCAGCACGGCTCTGTAAAAGGAAGGGGGAAATCGGGAGCGAGCCCAGACCAGGCTGTTTTTGGTTGTGCAGTAAGCGGCTGTGAGAGACTCAAAATGATATCACATTCACTACTTTATTATACTACAGGTATGGGATCCGTTATCCGCAAACCAGTTATCCAGAAAGTTCCGAATTACGGAATGAACATCTCCCATAGACTCCATTACAATCCAATAATCCACATTTTTAAAAAGGATTTCCTTTTTCTCTATAATAATAAAACAGTAGCTTGTACTTGATGCAAACTAAGATGTAATTAATCCTTATTGGGAGCAGAACCAGCCTATTGTGTTTATTTCTAGTAGACTTAAGGTATGAAGATCTAAATTACGGAAAGATCCGTTATCCAGAACACCCCAGGTCCCGAGCATTCTGGATAACAGGTCCCATATAAAGAGCACTTTATCAGTGGAAAGCAGCATACTACCTTTTTAAGGGAATTACAAAAATAGATAATAATTCAATGTATTCCTCATCTTTCTTTGGCCTTGGACAAGTTATTTTGCATCGGGAATCACAGTGTATTAGCTCAATGGGGCAGAGACTAAGGCTTTTTGGGGCAAAAACTTTTTTTTTGTGGAAAAAAACCCTTTAATTGTTAGAAATTTAGAAATTTATTATCTCCAGATGGTGCAAAAAGCCTGAATCCGAAAATCTGTCATCTCAGACCTGTCGAGGTCATGTATAAGTCAATGGGTGATGTCCCTATCCCAACTGGAAGAAGTTTGATCTGAGTTTAGCCTGATAATCTGAAAAATTTGGGGTTTTGGGCAAAAATCTGAAAAAAATCGAGTGATTGAGGAGAAAAGGCCGAAAAAATCATACGATTTGGGCTTTCGCTCAATTTTATTGGGTTTTTTCCCCGATCTGATTAATTTGAGTTATTTTATTAATAAATAAGGCAAATGGATGGGAGTTTGGTTGAGCTATTTTTATTTAAAATATGAGATTAATTTGAATTTAAGTAAATAACCCCCTCATTGTGTATAAGCAAAATACTCTGAAATGAAAATAAAATAGTGCAATTAAACTGCATGGTCCTGGGTTAATCATGGAAATTACAGGTACACTGTACAACATATATTTAGATCCCTTGTTAGGAATTTCAATAATCCATGCCCTCTGACTATGAGGTTTTCATTTTGAGCACTATATTACAATAACTTTTACTGTAGCACTGACTGATTGTATATATGTATATATTGTATATTATATAATATGCTATATGTAAGTCAATATGTCAATGCCATCAACTACTTCATTTTCTTACAGATCTCTCTCCAGCCAGTGAAGAAGCTTCATGCAGTACATGTGACAGCGTTGGCAGAACAATACCGTTTTGTGGCATCCTAAAATGTGAAACAGAGAAGATTCAGAAGTATACTCAGTAACAAGATGGTCATGAAATGAATTTCAGCCATAAATGTTAAAGTGCTTAGTGCACAGACTATTTCAGAACTAATGCAAAGATAATATGCTTTTTAAACTTTGTAATGAACTGATGGTCTCTGATATGAATTTGCACACAAAAATACAGAAATGTATTTTTTTTATGTGAAATTAATCTGTTATGTTGCATGAAATAAAGAATATGACAACGCAGTTAAGAAAATTATTGACAGATAAAAAAACATTATTAAGTATTAGAAATATATTTAGACAGGTCATATTACCAAGGGCAAAATTAATTAAAGGAGAACTAAAGCTTAACTAAAGAAGTAAGCCATAAATATTGTACATTATGTTTGGGGCTTCTGTACCAGCCCAAGGCACCCACACCCCTTTAGCAGTAAAGATCTGTGTCTCCAACTTCTTTTCTGCTGATTCACTGCACATGCTCTGTGCTGCTGTCACTTACTGAGTTTAGGGACCGGTTTCAAATATACAGTAGACATGGAATGTAAATAACACTATATAGGGCTGATTAGTAATTAATACAAACAATTACTACATCGTAGCACAGAAACCAGTGCAGCTAACATCAGGATTTAATAATCAGCCCTGTAGCATCAGCTCATAATACAAGTTAAGATCAATTTCTGCTTGATAATTTGCAATGACTCAGCTTAGCTTCTCAACAGCTGCTCAGAGCCCACTGAGTATGTGAGTGTCGAAGACACTTTCCAAGATGGTGACCCCCTGTGACAAGTTTGAAGTCCTTGATCATTGCTGCTATTGAGAAGCTGAAACTTTAGGCTGGTGCAAATAAGTTCAGTATATAAAATATGGCATTTTTTGCCACATTCATTTTTAAGGGTTTAGTTCTTGTTTAAGGTCAACACTGAATTAAAAAGCAAGAGGGTCCTTTAACAAATGCAAATAATATGCTAGGTACAGAAATTCATGCCAATCTGTTGTACCCTCAATGCAGTGTTTTTTCCACAATTCCAGTGTAAAAATGGACTCAAAATTCAGTATAAACTGAATCATGCAAGTGGTTACTAGTTTAGGTGCACTAGTTCTTTTTGGTTAATTATACACAAGTTGTGTTCAGGTATTTGTGACATCAATGTGTGCAGAGTTAGTATGCGACTCCCTGGGTACAAGTCAGTTGCATATGCATGCACAAAACCAAAACGGAGCATGTCAGTAACAGCTCCTCATGCCACGTGCTAATTACATCTGTCTGCCTTTTTTTTTAACCTTTTATATTTTTCTACAAAGCACAATTATCTCTATTTTTGACACAAGGAGCAGATATAGAGAAGCATAGTTTAGATTACCAGCTCATAAGTAATTTTTGCATTCTGACTGATGTTGTTGCGTACTTTCTCAGATAAAAAATTCAAGTATTTACAGATGCAAAAATTACCTTTATGGATATTAAATTAAAATCTAAAGTAGATTCTTTCATATCCAAAATCCACTAGTTGATAAAATTGTCACTGTCAAAGTAAGGGTCATTTAATAGGTGCCCTGTGTATTCATGGTGGGGTGGGGGGTGGAAACAAAGGTCTCTGGGTCCTTTTTTGGAGAACAGAGACCTATGTTACCCCAATAAATAAATCTCCGTCTGTTATAGACAGATGTCCCCAGAGAACAATATTTTTTGTGAGGTTAATTTTGACAAATTTAAACGATGTCTTTCTACACCAAACTACAAATCATTTCTAAATTTTATATTCTTAATGAAATTACTAAAAATCGTGTCCTGAACAAAAAAATATATTGCTTATATTTAGGGGATTATTTACTAAACCTTGATTTTTTTTCTGGTTGAGGTTTTTTGGGCAAAGACATTTTTTGAGATTTATATATATGATCCACCGTATCAAACCTGCCAAAGTCATGTAGAAGATGTCCCATTTACATTTTGAAGATATCGTGATCTGCACTGGGTTTCATCCAATAATACCAAAAATTTGGGGTTTTTGGCTGACACAATATGGGTGTCAAATCCGAAAAATTTGTATGATTTGAGTTTTCGCTCAATTTTCTTGAGTCTTTTTCCAACCTGACTTTTTCTAGTTATTTTATTGGTAAATAAGATAAAATCGTGGATTAGGGTTTGGTTGGGCTTGTTTTAATAAAAAGATGAGATAAATTCAAGTTTTAGTAAATAACCCCCTGAAATGTGTTCTAAAACTTCATAACAGTAAGTTGATCCCAGAAAACTATATATTTTTGGACAGTAGACATTCTGACAAATTTCAGGAAAAAAGACTAAATATTTTAGAAAATTGTTAACTTGTAAACAAAAAATGCAAATATAGCAGTATTCTGTGCTGTATAGATAATGGGTTTGCATCTTTACTGCAGGACCCTTAGGGGGTTATTTATCAAAGTCTGAATTTATCTCAATATTTTCTGCTACTCTGATCAAATCTGCTGTGGTTCTTTACGCTTATTTATTATTACATTTTCCTGAAAATTTGCTTTGCATGGAAAAAAATCCGATTTTCAAGGATTTTTCATCCGATTTTCAATTTTTTCCGGGAATTTTACCCGATATTGCACGAAACTCATCGCACGTCGAAATATAATTGGGACTTCTCCCATTGACTTATATGCCACCTCCACAGGTCTGAGATGCTGGATTTTCAGATTCGGACTTTTCCATCCTCTGGGTTTAATAAATTCTAAAAGAATTGTGATTTTTTTAAAGTCCGATTTTATAAAAAGAAATCACGAATTTTTCGTGATTTTTGCATTCATAGTTTAGTAAATAACCCACATAGTTTATGTCTTCTCATAAGTGCCTTTTCTCTAAAGTAAACAATACCAACCCTGGTGGTCTTTCCTTCTGGTTTCAATTCCTCTTACTAGTTCTATTGCATGTCTCCCTTTAGCTCATTAATATCCATCTTAAGCACTGGGACCTTACTAGAGATCCTTAAAGAGGAAAAATTATGTTTTCATCCCTTGAGATAATGCTCTTTTTATGAAAGACAGAACTTTATTTGCTTTGGTAACTAGTCGCCACAAAAATCCCTACATTCTTCTCAATTAAGGAGGCCCCCAAATATATTACCATTTACTGTATAACCTGCATTTGATGTTATTTCTACCAAAGTGCGTAACTTTGCTTTTATCAGTCTGGAACCTCATTTGCCAATTAGCTGCCCAGTTCCCAGTGTGGTTAAATCTCTCTGGAAAGTGGCAACATACTGCACAGAACTTATAGTTTAGCACAATTTAGTAACATCAGCAACAATAGCAATAGTATTTATAATGCCAACTTTAAAGTCATTAATACAAAGCAAAGGGCCAAGAACAAACCTCTGCAGTACTCCACTGACAGTACTGGTCCAAATAGAAAATGTGCCATTTACCACCACTCTTTGTAATCTATCCTTAAGTCAGTTCTCTGTCCAAATACAGACATTGTCAAGAGGTATCTCCTTGAGCTGTACATAGAGAAATATGCACCATGGCCCCATGTTTTTACTGTTGAGCTATACTTGCTATTATGTTATATGCACATAATATTTAATCTCTATATTTGTTAAGTACAAGACCCCCTCTGCAGGCTGCATCAATAGGCATGGCTGAAGTGTGGCAAAAGAATTATTGAAGCATGACATTTTGAAAAAAAACAATGCACTAACTGTAAAAAAATGACAAATTGTGTTCAAAATTGCTCTTTGCATACTGTAGCTCTGCTCCTAAATGATCACTACAGTTATGTATTTCCATATACAGGCTCTAGGCAAACATCAATGGATGTGCAAAACCACCCTTTTAAATATTCCTTTCTGTTAAGTACCCTACAGCTATAGCCACACCTCAGGTTTCTTCTAACCATGCACATTACTGATTTTGTTAGTAGACTGCTGCAAAAAAACCTATATTGATAGGAGGGAATGGACAACTGTTAGATCATGTCCTTATAAATCTTGGGACTTAGGTGCATGGTATGATGCCATTCTTCAACTATGACAGGTGCCAAGTGAATGTTCAGTGTTTATTTCATCTTGTTTTATTTTGCAGGATGCTTAATTAATGACACAATGTAACTTCAGCTCCAACACCTTAATATGCAACTTTGTAGAAGAGCTATTAGATTTTTAAATGCATGATATAAAATTATATCTGGAAATATACATAAGTATAGTAAAGCAAGGGCTTCAGTTTAGTTCATAGCGCACAGAATGTGTATAATGTTATGTCCAGCAGTAACATAGGCAATGCTTCAATGACTTGCTCTCTGAATATCGTTCACCATAATTAGTAAAAGGGAAAGAACCTTACTAAAAACTGAATGTTCTATATGTATTTAATATGAAAACCTTTTTTTTCTAGTGATTTTTGGGCCTGAAATACTGAAGCATATGGTTGTATTATCCCCAAACTATTTCTGATGCAGATCTATTTTGTAGAAATCCTGGCAACATTTGGATGAGTGGAATCTATCATCTAGCTACAACCGAAGCACAGTTTGATGAATAAAAATGCCAATGTCCAACTGTTTATTCTGAATATTATTGCTGGCACTGAAAAAAAAATTATTTTCAGCCAAATACAAAAGAAGTAGAAGTAGCTTGATGCTATCAGATTTTAGTTTGTAAGTAAAGAATAAAATTGTCTGTGTCAGCCATCATACAAATACGTCTCATTTGCATTTACAGTTTAAATTTCAACATTTTTTTAAATATATCTGTTTTTGTGCTGGTTAGTATATGTTACAATTTTTAGTAACTAGCAAAAAGAACTGAAAAAAACTTAAATTTACGTTGTTGACCAACTTAAGTTGGTTTTGTTAAAATAAAGGGCCTCATGCAAAGTTATGCCTGATTTTCAGGGGCCACCAATAAAGACCTTGAAAAATTAGAAAAACCTCTCATCTAAAAAAAATGGTATCTTCCACAGTAGCATCTCAGCAATTTTGCTGGGACTAAAAAAAACTTTTGTATCTATCTTTAATGATTGGTAAATTTTAAGAAAGCAACAAGGCTACACAAGATTTACCAAATTCTCCTTCTATAAAAAAAATTGTGTGTTATAGCATTAAAAAACTGACCCTGAATAAAATTCCAAAACCAAAGAACCATAGGTTAGATAGTGACTGTTCTATAAATCTCATTTAAAATTAATGATTTGTCTAAAACTATTAGGTTAGAAGAAAGCAGTGGTTAAACTCATGATGAAAGACCTATCACCAGACTAAAAAGTCCATGAGATGACACCAATTCCTCTTCAGACATGATAAAATAGGCCTAGCAGGGACTATATTAGAAAAACAAAATAATCAAACCACAGCAGCATAGCCATATTACAAATGTTTATGTTTGCCATAAAAATCTTGAAAAGAAACTCATATCACATAAAACCAAATAGAATACATAAAACACAATTGCGGAAATATTTCTGAATATACTTTTTCACAAGGATTAGTTTTACAAGCAGTGTGATGACCTAAGTTTCTATTTTTCCAACAAAAATAAAATGCATTACATCCAACATCATCCACTGCCAAATGGCCTGAAACATGCCTAAGGCCCTGCAGAGACTGATATAAAATTGCACAGACATGTTAAATATATTTTATATATATTAATTTATCAATTTCCTCTGCTCCCTTCTGCATCAATGTGCTTATTTACAGGCAAAGACACAAGGAATTGATAAATTATCGATTTATTAACCAATAAATCTAATAGGTACAGGATCTCTTATCTAGTTACTGTTATCCAGAAAGCTATGCATTATGGGAAGGCCCATAAACTTAATTTTAAGCAAATAATTCTAATTTTTAATAAGTTTTCTATAATAATGAAACAGTACCTTGTTCTTGATGGTAAATAAGCTGCACAAATCCACATTGGTGGCAAAACAATCCTGTTGGGTTTATTTAGTGGGTTATGTACTAAAACTCAAATTAATCAAATTTTTTTACTAAAACAAAGTCATCCAAACTCCCATCCACAAATTGAACTCATTTATCAATAATTCTTCTTGAAAAATTCAGAGCAAAAAAAAAAGTTTTGATAAACTCTAGTGTCATACTTGACCGATTTTGTTGTAAAAACTTGACTTTATCAGATCATCGAATGGAAATCCTGATTTATCGGATTATCCAGCGTAGATCACAATGTCAAGAAACAATTTCAGGGACACTGCCATTGACTTCTACATGACCTCCACGGGTTTGATTTACAGTATTTAAGATTTGGATTTTTAGCAGCTTTGGGGTATAATAAATCTCTAAAAATTAATTTGAGTTTTTTTTCCCCATTTTTTACTTTAGATATATAGTTGTTGCTATAATGGCATTATCCACCCCAAGAGCCATGGGGCAACTATATTACAATTCAAGCAATTAAGACAAATACAAAAAGAAGTGATTCAAAGATTTTAACATGAGTTTTTTGCTCAAATTTTATAGATTTATCAATTGAAAAATTTCAATTGCTTTCTGCTTTCTAGTTTCCAGTCTACCAGTTTCTATAGAAGTCAATGGTAGGTGTAAGTTAAACATTCAAGCAATTTAAATTTTTCAAGATTTTAAAAACAGTCAAAGTTTTACAGACTGTTCTCTTCCAATTGTTTCTGAATAAGCTCCAAGTATTTGTCCATGAAGTGAATGCCAGTCTAAACAGTTTAATCTCACTAGCGATGACTTTGCTGCATTTCGCCGCACTTCGCCAGGCGTAGTTTCGTCTGGGCTGCTCAAATTCACTAAAATCCGAAGTTGCACCCAGGGAGGCGAAAGGTAGAGAAGTTGCGCTAGTGTTAATTCGTCAAGCAAAGCGAAGTTATGGTAGCGATGTCTAATTTGCATACGGCGCCGAGTTAAAGTACAATGGACGTATATGTAGCATATACATTACACTACACAAGCCTGGGAAACCTTCCTAAAATAAAATAGAGTTGTTATATTGCCTGATACATGTGCCCACTGTATAGTTTAGGTGCCATATGTTAGGAAATGTAGGGGGAAAGGAGGGTACCCCCAAAAAAATGTACTATCTTTTACAGCCTATCACCCTTAAAAAAGAAAAAGTCGCCCGCGTTTTTTGGGACAACTTTTTTCGAAGCAAGTTCTATCTACTCTATTGCACTTCGCCTGGTCTGAGGTGGTGAAGGTAAGTCTGGCGCAAGAGGTAACGTTCAGTAAAATCCGCACGTTAGTGAATTAGCATAGTTACGTCGTTTCGCCGTAGCGTAACTTTGCCTGGTGTAAGGGTGCGAAGTAGTGGTAGATTAGTTCTACTTCACTATCATATTTCATAATAACTGAACCACATGAATTCATATTAGAGGCAAAACAACACTACTCTGGTTATTTTGGGGCAGATTTATTAAGGTTCAAGTTATGTTTTTCATGAAAATTCAAATTGTTGAGGGTTTTTTTTTTAACTTGATTTTTAGAGATTTATTATAGCCCAACCCTGGAAATATCTCAACTCCCTTGAACCATTTTAAGATGTTTATAGCCTTCATGAAGTTTGAGTTTTTTTCAGAGGGTTTTGCCCATAAATTCGATTGGAGCGATTTGATTTTTAAATTATTTTTAGTAGACGTAAAGTATGGAGATCCAAATGACTGATCCCTTATCCAGAAAACCCCAGTTCCTAAGCTTTCTGAAAAACAGTTCATATACCTGTGTTGAACATGTTGAATGTATTGTATGTAATGTACTGTACTGTACTGTGTTGCCACTCTAAATGAATGCAGCAGTATTTACAGCAATACTGTAGTAAATAAATGTGTTTTAATTGTCATGTTTCAAGATTTTCTTTTAAAGATTTATCTTATTTCTTGTTCTTTGGTAACTGATTTATTCAGCTCTTCAGAATATCAGAGATCATTTTACCAACCAACTTTTACCTTGCTTTGCAGTAGTCAAAGACTATCAAGTTAACACGTAAAAAAAGGTATTAATGTTTTATTGAATGTAAACATTGGTAACTGGGTGGAGGGGTTAAATAGCCGTGAGTTACTTAACCTCTGATCTGCCTTTTGTATGCAGCCCCAGTATTGAACATTTAACCTGCTGCCTTATACAATGCTGTAGAAGTGTGCTGTGCAATCTCATGTAGTGTGTAGATGGAGCTTTGACCTCAGGTTGAGTTTAGCGAATACAATGGTATGGGAATCCTACTGGGACAGCATTAAAATGTGCTACATGTTGAGTCTTTACAATATTCTATATGTTTTATCATTGTATTACATTGCATTACAACTGGATTAAAGGGAATATATATATATTATATTATTAGAGAGGGTACAGAGATGGGCAACTAAACTGGTAAAAGGTATGGAAAATCTTAGCTATGAGGAAAGACTGGCCAAATTGGGGATGTTCACATTGGAGAAGAGGAGCTTAAGGTGATATATGATAACTATGTATAAATCTTTAAGGGGATCACATAATAATCTCTCTAATGCTTTATTTACCAGTAGCTCTTTCCAGCTGACACAAGGTCACCCATTCCGATTAAAAGAAAAGATAAATATTAGAAAGGGTTTTTTTACAGTGAAAGCTGTGAAGATGTGGAATTCTCTCCCTGAATCAGTTGTGTAGGCTGATACATTAGATAGCTTTAAGAAGGGGTTGGATAGCTTTTTAGCAAGTGAGGGAATACAGGGTTATGGGAGATAGCTCATAGTCCAAGTTGATCCAGGGACTAGTCTGATTGCCATTTTGGAATCAGGAATTTTTTTTCAGAATTTTTCCCCCTCTGAGGCAAATTGGAGAGGCTTCAGATGGGGTTTTTGCCTTCCTCTGGATCAACTGGCAGTTAGGCAGATTAACATAGAGTTCAAAGGCTGAACTTGATGAACATGTGTCTTTTTTAAACCTTACTTACTATGTTACTATGTTATATTCCCCAGCTGCAACCTTGACATAAAACAGCTTCTATAACAAACAAGGGAAAGTTGTGCTCACCACTAATTTTTAAAACCATTAGGCAGGGGTGCAATAAAACATCTTCTCTCACGATAAATACAGACACCCCCTACATTTTGTTAGATAATAATGGCCACAGCATTTTTATTAACTGCTATATGTTCAAAGATTAAACATCCAAGAATATTTAATAAATAAATAAAATTTTACAACCCCAAAATTACATTTTAGCATTCACAACATTTCTGACCTGTTTTTATCCCTACTTAGTCTTAACCCTATCCTAATTCCTTTGGGCAAATGATCCTGTGATTACAATCCTGTGTTGCTCTTCAATATTGCTACAACCCTCATGATTTTTTTTTACCCATCAGTTGCAGTACGACTTGAAAGACTCAAACGACTTGATGGTATTTACCCTTCTGTCACCAGGGGACCCCATGCCCGAGTTGGCCTGTTATACACTCCATCCATCTATCCTGAACCCATCATTGTTCCACCCTTCATTCACTGTTTCCCAGGACCACCAATGATGAAACCACTACCTACATCAGAATACCCCTACTTCCTGAAGAAACTCAGGCATTATTTCCTTATCCCAACCCCTAACCAAGGCTCCCTAGCAGTCCAAAACCAGACAGGGGGGGAGGGCCTGTTTCTGTTCTGTGTTCCTGCTCCCCACTGCTATAGATGGGTAAAGGAAGTACCATTTTCCCATACTTCCTTTTATTGCCTCAGACACCGCCAGTAACATTTGCTCTCGACGTGTTTAACCTCACCCATTGCATTCCAGTCATGCCTTCTTTATGCTATTACAGGCTTCTGGGTCATTTTAAGTTATTACAACTATAACTGAGCAAAAATAAAATCTCTCTCTCTCTCTCTCTCTCTCTCTCTCTCTCTCTTTCTCTCCCGGTTGTTTTGGCTCCACTGAGGCATATCAGGTGGAAAATTAAGAAGGCAGCTGAAGCCAGAGGGTTGAGCTCCAGTCTGAGGAAAGAACAGAGAAAAGCTGCCTGTGTGAGCTCACTGAGGAGATTGAAATCATCTCAAAGTTTGGGATTTTATATTTTCCTGAATGTTCTATGTTTTGGGAAGACAGGTGGTAAGCCTCCTCCTGATTAGTTAGGAAACTGGCCTGTGTTAGTTAGAAGCCCATTAAGTGGCAAAGATTTCATTTTGAACTGTTTATTTTGGTTATTTTGCTGCAAGTGAAAATAAACTGCCAAAAAGAGATTACACTCTCATGGGTTGTGATTATGGGCTGTGGTATGGGCTGTTTAACCCCAGAAAGCGATGATAGATAGATAGATTAGATAGATAGATAGATTAGATAGATTAGATAGATAGATAGATAGATAGATAGATAGATAGATAGATAGATAGATAGATGATAGATAGATAGATTAGATAGATATGGAGCTACTGTAATTTGTTTGTCTTTGCTTTGATGTTTTGCTGCAATTTGAGAATCTATTTCAGCGACAGCATTTTTTTCTAGTGAGCACATTTTTTCCCCATGATTGTTCAAAACAAGTATAATTTGAAAAAGAAAAATCTCACCATCTAAAACCTGCTGAAAAAAAATACTTATATAGAAAAGATTTTTTTTGGAAAAATAAGCGAACACAAAAATTACAAATTAGCTACCCAACTTAATAGAAAATACTTGGAGCTATGTATGGAAGGTAATAGCATGACAGGGGTGGCATTTTAATTTTTTACTGGTTTTAAAAGCATGTGGAAACTTAACAGAGAAGATAGCTACCTTAATTATTTATGGAAAAAAGCATTACAATTGGTTGATTCCTGTTGTTTAAAAAGTTGGACAAAATGCTTTTAAGTGGAGTTTTCCCTCAAGAACAGACACTATTTACAACAGATATCTAAACAAAAGAATTGTCTATATAAACAGAAAAAACACACCATAATTAACATACCATATATATACACTATATGGGAACTAATTAAAATGGAGTTTAACTCTTATCCTATGTAAATCTTAAGTTTTTCTCTGTCTTTTATCCTGGGACAAAAATGAAACAATTTGCCTTAAAAGATCAATGTCTTCCTAACACCAGAATAACAATCAAACGAGTCCCTTGATCAACATTTCATAATGTATATTAATATAGTACCACTAACTTTCTGGTTTACAATTTATTTAAAAGCCATTGCAGTAACAGTTACTAAATACAAAGAAAAACAGTGCAATACATATGGTACTATTTAAAAATATACTTAGCAAAGAAGAAAGCACAGGTCTTGCATGTTACATAAATCAGTGATTAGAAGGGTACAATGTTGTAGAGTAATATGATATTGTGATGAACTGACCTGTTGTAAATCTGTTAGCAACTGAATAAAGCAAATAATGCACGTTATAAGGTCAGTATTTAGAGATGTTCTTTACTGGGTACAGGATAATAAATTCACAAAATTTCCCTGTACCAAGGTTGGAGTTGTATTTACCTAAAGCAAATACATGTATAGAAAAGTAGTGCAGGAGTTATATTTGAACAGATTAAGTCCCAGCCATATTTTAGTTTTTTTATGTCTACACTACATCTCCATACAATCCATTCCTTTTGTCTATCAGATTTTTTGTAAAGAAGTTGTGAGGTCTCACCTCCCTGGTGGTCCAGTGGGTCATGGGGGTCCATGGGGACACCCGCCGCACCGCTCCTCTTCGGCCGCCATTGCGGCTACTTAGGGCGGGCGCACCAGCGTCTCGTGTTGATATTGATGCGGGTGCGCTGACGTGATGACGCCAGTGCGCAAAGGTATCCCATTCATTACTCATTGCCCGTGATAGGATTTGTTCCTGGTGCTTAGCAGTTGCTATTCTGATCTTGTAAACCTGTTTTTGACTACCTGTTGTGACCCCTGCCTGTTCTTGACGATTCTACTTTCTGTATCCTGACCCCTTGCCTGATATCCGACGCCGATTCTGCCTTATCCCTCTGATTGACTCCCTAGTTTGACCCTTGCCTGCCTGACTACGTTTGTTCTCTGCCTGCCCCGACCCGGCCTGTTCTGAATATGATTTGTCTCACGCTTTGTACTGTGACCCAAAGACTCTTGTCTTACATTTGTGCCCTTCTGCTTGTCTAGAACCCCCCACCTTGCACCTCTCGTTTTAAGACCTGGCGGCATCTGAGTAGCTGAGGGCTCCTCCCGAAGCCAAAGGCGGCTGCTACAGGTGGAAGCACGAGCCAAAACCAGGGTGCTTGCCATTGGTTCTCGATTTAGGGTGCCAGCCATTACAGAAGTATTGCTATTTTCAAAAAATGTGAAAGACAAAAAGAATAGCCTAGTGTTAAAGGGGTAGCTTACATTTTACTTAACGTTTAGGGGACCTTGAATTTTTCTGGTAGAGTTTTTAAAGGGAAAAAGAGAATTGTTATTCCCCAAAGCTGCTTAAAATCCTAAACCGAAAATACGCCATCTCAAACCTATCAAGTTCATGCAGTGTGATCTGCACTGGATAATCCAATAAAGTTGGGTTTTTTGTCTGATAAAGTTGAGTTCAGAGCATCAATTGAGCATTGAATTGACACATTATTTTATCACAGTAATTTATTCGTCTTTTTTGAGAAAAATTATTGATAAATGAGTTCAATTCATGGCTAGGAGTTATGTCGACTTTTTAATGAAAAAAATTAGATTCATTTGAGTTTTAGTAAAAACTTCCGAAGTGTGATATAGAAAGTGATATTCACCTAAAGAGTGGTAGCAAAACCTCTTTCTTATAACTGAGGTGTAGAAATTATATATGGAGACAAACTGATTTAGATCAACTGATCTATGTGATTTTGACCAGTTCATTACAAATGTAAGTGAATAATCAGATATTGTTTAGATTTTTGATTAGATTTAAAAAAATTTTTGTTTTATGAAGTGCTACAGTTTGAGGATTTTCTTTTGAATAAACATAGATAAAAAGAAATTTGCGAATCTCCCGCGAAAATTCGCCAGGTGTCAATTTTCCGATTTTCACGATTTTTCGCGAAAATTTTAGATTTTCATAATTTTTTCGTGAAAATGTCAGATTTTCGCGATGTTTTCGTGAAAATGATTGAATTTGACGATTTTTAAGTGAAGATGTTCAAATTTCATGATTTTCTGGGAAACTTTCCAATTTCACAATTTTTCTGAGAATTTTTCGCCGTTTTGTGAATTTCGCTATTTTTCAGCGAATCGGGAGAAATTTGACCATCACTAATGGTGATTCAAATTACAAAATATCCAGGTGTGGGCATTCTGAGTATTCTGGATAACAGATCCTATTTGCGTGGAATTTGTATGTTCTCCCCATGCATGTGTTTACTCTAGGACTAGGAATGCCAGTTTCCTCCTTCACTACAAAAACAGGCAGGTTAATTGGCTTCTGATAAAATCAACCCTAGAGTTTGTGAGAGTGATAGGGACTTAAATGGTAAGCTCCCCTAGGACAGGGATTGATTTATAGAGAGGTCTGTACTGTATTTTACAGTTTTTGAGACAGAGATTGTTTCTCCCCTTCTCATTGTACTTCAATATGACACAAGTCATGACCCACCTAGTGATAGACATGAGAATAGCACCCAAGCAGGAAAAAGCTACCACTAGGTGGGGCTAGGGAGCACTTTTAGCAATGCAAACAAATCCTTCAGCAGAACTGTCAGGGAATTGCTATTTGGTTAGCTGCCCAATATTCTGTTTATAGGCTGCTGATGGGCTGCTGGGGAGGGAGGGGTGATATCACTCCAACTTGCAGTGTAGCAATAAAAAAGTTTATCAGAGCACAAGTTACATGGTTGGGGGAAATGTTCCCTCTAAGCTCTGTGCTCATGTGTTTGCACACACATGCTAGAGCTATTGTTTTGAACTTTTAGAGGCAGATTTATCAAGGGTCAAAGTGAAAATTTGAATTTCAAAATTGAATTTTGAATTTAAAAATTAAAATTTTCAAGTTTATTTAAGTGTAATTGAGTACACTAGATTAGGGAATAGTTAAAATTTGATTCAGGACCCTCAATCTCTAAGTCTACGAGAAATTTGAGATTGTATACAATGGATATTAGATACTAGGTAAATAACTATTGTAGCTTATAAATCATCTGTACTATTGTAAACCGTTGGTTGGTAAAATTGCTGTTTTAGACTATTGGGTGCATCCTGGACTCAATTTGGCGTTGTTTGGAGACATCCTGAAAATCAATGGTTTTTGGTGAAATCAAATTTTTCAATTTTGAAATTGAATTAGATTGAATTTGATTTGAGTTTGCGGATCGATCCCATTCACCCGAATTTGAAAAAATTTTTTTTTTAAAAAAATTCGACCCTTGATAAATCTGCCCCTTAGGGTTGAACCTCACTCAAGCTGATGTTTTTTTGTAGCCACAGGGTTTGGAAACTACTGAATATAATACTGAATATAAATACAACTGTATTACTGGGATAGTTCAGGGGTTCCTGAAAAAGTCTCAAAAATATTTTGCATAATTACTAAAAAAAACTATTTAAAAATAAAAATCTTGCCATAATAAATATTTTAAAAAATATTAATTATGAATAATTAGGAAGTTTAGAAATGTTTTAATTATAAAGTCAGGCGAATGAAACTATTTGAAAGAGTAAGGAAACTTTTTCTCTTTCATTTAAATATATGAATGCTTCATACAATAAAGAAAAAGCATTTTGGGGGCTTTTGTGCTCTTCAGATCAATCTTGTTGAAATGAATAAGAGAACAAAGCTTTGTGCCAAACTAATCACCTGGATTTTAATTACTAGAAATATATGAAAGCTTCAATCGGTATTTCATTTACCTTTCCTTTGTAGTGCAAAATGTTACAGTAAAGATAACAGATCTAAATTGAAAACAATTATATGCATTTTTGCCTTTGACCTTATGAGTCACAAGTACGTGTATTCAGTGTAAGCATTAGACTTTTATCTCAGATATTATGTGGTGTTATTCCGTGTGGATTAATAGGTGATATTGTCACGGTCAGCACCCAACACCAGAACAAATGCCAAGCACCCTGGTAGTATGACCGCCGTTGGCCTCGGGAGGAGTCCTCAGCTACTTGGATGCCACCAGGACTTAAACGAGAGGTACAAGGCTAGATGTTCTGAATAGGCAGAGGGCCACGACTGTTAGAGTCTTTGGGCAGAAGGTCATAGTACAAGTCGTTAGGCGATAGAGTAGTCAGATCAGGCCGGGTCAGGGCAGGCAGAGAATAAACGTAGTCAGGCAGGCAAGGGTCAAACCAGGAAGTCAATCAGAAGGGTTAAGCAAAAGAGGTAGTTGGTAATCAGGCAGGGGTCAGGATCCAGAAATCAGAATAGTCAAAAGCCAGGCAGGGGTCACAACAGGAATCAAAACAGGTTCAAAAACAGAATAGCAAACGCTCAGAAGCACCAGGAACAAACTCCTATCATGGGCACTGAATTACACACTGAAGTCCCTTTAAATACTATTTGAATTTCGCGCCACTGCACGATGGAGTCATCACGTCAGTGCGCATGCGCTACAAACCAGGAAGAGATGCGCGTGCGCGCCCTAAGAGGCCGACGCCTGTGGTGGAACGGTTTGGCGCACCACTAGGCAGGGTGAGTGGACACTATTACAGATATCTTGCATACAAGGCGGGCAAAATCATATAGTGTATATTTACAAATAGTGATGGGCGAATTTGTGCAGTTTTGCTTTGCCGAAAAATTAGCGAATTTCGCGCTAAATTCGCGAAACGGCGAAAAATTCGCGAAACGGCGTCCGTTTTTCCGGAAAAAATTTTTTGACACCGGCGAATTTTTTCAGCGAATTTTCACGGGCGTTTCGCGAATTTATTCGCTGACGGCAAATCGCGCAAATTCACCGCGAATTCGCGCCTGGCGAGCCCATCACTATTTACAAATTCTGTTTACCTCTTTGAGAATAGTTTTTCATCTTAAATCACGTCCTAAACACACCTTTACCTCTACCTACAGATTTAAAGCAGGCTGTCCTATAAGGCAGAACTGCATAAATCATATGAAATGGTGTGTGACTAGAGATGCAGTGTCCCTTATTTAAACTGAAGTGCACTATGTTAGATGCACACTGCACTGGATTTCATTTAACTAAATTAACATATAATTTGCCTTGAAGCATGATAATTTAATGTGTCTTGTTTAAAGTTATGAGCCAGCAACCCTACACGGGCTCTTTATTGGTGTGTTATTTTATTATCTATGCAGTCATTTGCTCTTTCTTGCAAAGGCCAATGCCACATATTAAGCTAAGTAGCTGAATGGGTTCTATTGTTTCTAATGTGACAAGCAGCACAATTTTCTTTTTTCTCTTCAGAAAATTGTGTCTTAATTTAACCATAAAAAACTGCTGAACTTACAGTTTTTTTGTACATAGGTTGTCTTAGCATTCCTTATGATTTCATTTCTATAAACTGGACATACAAAGTCACATGCTTTGTTACTTACAGTATTAGGGTAAATGCATGCTTCATTGCCTTTAAAGCTAAAATAGATGACATCTATATCAGCCATTCCCCTATGCATATCCCTTCAATTGCTCCCAATCTTCTCTTGAAGCAAATTCAAATTACTAACACTCACATTCAAGGTCCTTAACAATAAAGCCCTTCCCATATCTCAGCTCTAACCTCAAAATACTCTCCTTTAGGCAACCTATACACTACTTCTGACCTTCCTCTCTCTTCCCCTCTCATCACTTCATCCCATTCCAGACTACAAGACCTCTCTTGGAACTTCTGTCTGTCTCTGGGACTCTTCCCTTCCTTCTACTTCAAACACTCCCTAAAGACCCACATATTTATAGAAGCATATTTAATGCATCTTGATTGCAGAGACATCAACTTATAAATTGTTTTTATTTTCCTTATTTTTTGTAGCCCTTTCTGAAATTATTCTAAGTCCCCTATTTGTTATAAATTAAAGTAAAGTGCTACATAATATATAATGCTGCACTGTATAAATAAATGATGATGATTATAGATCATAAATGTGAACTTACCAATAATGACTGCAGGAGCATGCTATAATTTTGTACATAGGTTTTGTTGATAGTATACATAAGAGTTCTAAAAGAACTATCATTTGCTCTGAGTTGTTCCCTGCTTCATGTCCACAAAAGAACAGACAAAGTTTGTCACCTTGTAGCTAGTACTCTAGGCTGACAGGTAAAGAGGTAAAGTGAATGGTCTTAGATAGGGTATGTTTACAGGCTTTAAAGCTAACGTTAGATGGTTTAAAATATAATCAACACAAATGTCATATTTGCCATGCATGGCCTTCTAATCATTGCATTCTTTTCTCATCTCTATCAATGGGCTACAATTGGCAAATCAAAAATACAATTTTATGACCCTTGTTTTTGTTATCTATGTTCCACCCATTCTTTTAATCCATAGCCCTCCACTGATTTTTTTATTATTTTTTTCATTGAGCACTTTCTTGGTTTTAGGGTTGTCTTACTAAATATGATAAATAAAGTGCTTAACTCATTCTAGCTTCCACAGTCCTTGCATCCTTATCTGTTATAAAGAATGATGTTGGAGGACTGCCTAAATGCATGTAATATACCTTTTGTTTCTTTCAGGGTTCATTTCATAGAGCTAAAAACTTGCACTACACGCACAATTTGTTGACACCAGTAACAACCCCCATCTCTGTATTATATTCACTGTTGCGTCCTTCCTTTTTAAAATTTCTTGTCTGTACCACAGGCCTCTGCTGCCTTCAAAATCAAGCTGGATTCTATTCACAGATTCTTTTCAGCTCTGTGAATTTGTTCTCCTCCTACATACCTAAACCCTCAATAAACTCTTTTGACTTCTGTTCTCCTGGGAATCTAAGGTTTCTGATCTTCTCACCTCCTATGCTCATGCTTTTGACCCCAGCTTTTTCTTTTGTTCAGTTCCATAGTTTGAGACTTACTTCCTTTACTTACCACATCTTCAGCTTATCTGTGTCTACCCCCATGTACCCTGCTTCCTTATTCACACATGAATCGTCTAAAGGATAAAATAGAGCTATGTTACCAGGTTTTTAGCTATTTGCAGCCTTTCTAAACCTTTTGTTCTATGACAGACCTATTTCCTATATAGTTAATTGCCTCAACTCCCATGATCTGTTTGTACCACTCAAGCTCAGTTTTTTCTGTTACCTAAAGATAACTTCTAAAGAAAAATTCCAAAGCCTCATCTCAACTGAACTTTCTGTGAAAATGTTTTTTTATTTACTGTATTTATATATTGTTTATTTTTTAAATCATCAATGCTGACACAAATAAAAATGTACAGATATAATAAAAATTTAACTGATCCATTTTCTAACAGCTTACATTCTATTGTGATGCAAGAGTGAAACACAATGTTATAAATAAACAATATTTGATGCAGATATTTTATATATTTATAAAATTTTAGTTCATATACTAGATTGACAAGTAGGTCAAATGCATCAGGCCGTGCTACAAATGTAGCCTGAGGACAGCTCATTTCTGACTTTTGCCTCAAGCTAATCTAGAGGGGTTCGCAAAAGAGAAGTCATGAAAACAAAGAAATTATCATAAAACCAGGAAATATTTGTAGACATTTTAGGTAAGCCCCAGTGATGGTCAATATACAGCATCATAAAAAACAACACTGAAATGTGTAAACCAAAAGAAAGCACAATTGGATCGAAATGTCATAAGAAACTAGCCTTCAGGAAACTACCATAAACAAATGATAAAGAGGAAGACAGTAGAAAGTACACTCATATTTGTTTACTATATTAGAGCCAGATGAATTTTGTGGGAAATAGGCACAAATTAAATGATTTGTTCAATTTGTTTGTACAAATAAAATGAAAAGCAAACAAACTCATAAAATGATTACACTTTGCTAAAATAACTATGCAGTTATTGAACACATATAGAACATCAATTGCAGAAAATCATTCTCAGGAATTTTTGCAATGAAAGATCTCAATAATATAATAGATATTAAAGAGTTCCTGAATGTCTCACCCATATTCAGCCAGGTCAGATTTGTGGGAAGGCCACAAAGGCCGAGCCTATGGTGACCAGATTTTTGGGGCGGCAAGACACCCAGCTGCATCTCTTTTTCTTTGTGCCCACAGAAACTCAGAGCTCGGGGTACTGAATATACTTGAGCCTTTGAAAATGATTTGAATCTCCCTAGCCTAGTCTAGAGGGCAGATTTATTAACGGTCTAAATAGTAAATAGTAAATTTTAATTTTTGAATTGTATTTTTGGTCAAAACGTTCAAATTTGAATTTGAAATAATCAAAACTTAATTTGAATCTGTTTATATCAAACCCTGACTTTTGTTACAATTCAAATTCGACTATTCGCCACCTAAAATGTGCTGAGTTCATGTAGAAGACAATGGCAGATTACCAGTGACCCATTTGAAGATGTTAATAGCCTTCCTAATATTCGAGATTTTTCCAGAGAAAAAACTCAATTCAAATTTAGTTGAATTCGAATAAAATTCGATTCTAGTTTTCGAGTCGGTAATATTCGTTCGAGTTTTAGAAGTTCAATTTTTTTCTTAAATAACCTCCCATTCAAAATTCAAGTATATTCGAATTTATTAATGTAAAAAAAATTCACATGAATACGAAATTCGACCTTTGATATATAGGCCTTTAGGTGTCTGTAGGCACAAGTGCACTATATGCGCAGTATGGGGTGGATAGGTAGGGAAGGCAACCAGAAGAAACAAGCTCATGACATGTGCGCACAGGAACGGGGGTTGGATGTGTGCGGGGCGCAGACCTAGGAGCAGATTATTTTAATCAATTGCAAATGCACTCTTACTCCAAAGGAGATCTAGCAAAAGACATCATCAGAGACACCCTCAGTCTCTCAAAAAACAAGCAGCTGATGTTGAACAATGTATGTCAAGCAAACAACCAAAAAAGTGGAAACTATTGCTGTTGCCATTTTAAAAAAAAATGTCCCTTATAAACCCAAAATGACACATATGGGTAGACATGTAAGCAAAAATTGGCACATAGGAGAAAATGAGCGTAATAAACATTTCATTACACTTATGCAAAAAAAGAGTAAAGAACACATAATAACAAATATGAAAAACAGTTTAACATCCAGCAGGAATGGGCAATGGGCAACAACATGGGAATGGGCAGAAAATACAGAATGACAAAAAGTATAAAGATCAGAAAATGCACGCAAGTGGTAAGTGGTGACAAGTACACATAAGAATAGGGAATGTGCGCATGGACATAAGTAGAAGAGGGATTAAGAAGAGAAGAAAATCAAGTAACTGACAAAGTCCATTGCAGTACATGATACTGGAGAAAAAAACCTGCATTCATGTATAGTTAGTATAGGTATGGGTATATAGAATTTAATTAAAAGTAGGGATGGGTATACACCCATGGACTGATGGACTTTGTCTTTTTTCAACCCAATTTAACTATGTAACTATGTATGTATGTCAGTATAGTTATATGAGCTTATACTATTCAGAGTTTGCATTTGCCAGTGAACAATTTTTAAACTGAATTATACCAGTGTCGATGCTTCATTGGATTACAGTAGAAACAGAAATACTGTGACGAATAGTTACCCTGGTGGTCTAGTGGCTTACCTTCTGGCATGCGGGGGTGCCCGCCGTACCTTCGGAGGGAATGCCCACCGCAGCCGGCCTGTTCCCTTCAGTGCTGGTTCTCCTATGGCGCACACGGCCGCGTGCTTCCGGGTATATGCATCGGCGTGTTGATGCCATCACACATTGGCGCGAAATTCAAAGTATTTAACGGGGCTTTGAATGAAAACTCATTGCCAGTTGTTAAGTTCTATTTGTTAGTTTCCTGGGTGTTTATTCCTTGTGAATACTGCTTGATCTATTGATATTGACCTTTGCCTGCCTACTGACTATTCTGAACTCTCCAATCTGACCCCTGCCTGCTGACTATTCTACGCTCTCCAATCCTGATCCTAATCCTGACCATTCCTTGAACTCTGCCTGCACCGACCCGGCCTGTTTGACTATTTTTGTAATTTGCTTGTGCTGGCCACGCTTGTCTGTCTGTCCTGTCCATCCAGTATCCTTGGTGAAATGATAGTTTTCCTTTGCTGAACCAGAACTTTTGCTTGGCTCCTCTCTTGTTAAGATCTGGCAGCATCCAATTAGGTGAGGGCTCCTCTCGAAGTGAAAGGCAGCTGTTAAAGGCAGAAGTAAGAGCCAAGACCAAGTAGCTGAGCACTGGTTCTGGATTTAGGGTGCTGATCATGACAAATACCCATTGCTCCATTAAATTATTTTATTGTGTGATGTTTTACTATATTAGTAAGCAGATTAATGTTATCAGTGTTTAATGAAAAAAAAAACAAATACAATGTAAATTTTTTCAAAATGTTTTCATTCTTCAACTGCTCTTTTGAAAAACAATAGCTGAGGTGTACAATGCTATAATCCCATAATTACAATCGATTTCCCTGTGTTTTGGGAATGTATATATTTCTGTATGGCATAATACTTACACTTGCGCTGGTTTCCTGGCATGAAAATGTTTATTGCACTCATTAGCTAAGAGGATGTCGGCACGGGTCCAATGAACACAGATCTGCCTTCTGATTTCAACCATTAAATTGCAATAGGATTCACAAGCTTAACATTGTGGGTGTGAGAATAATAAAAATGCAACTTCATCTTTATTCCAGTTACCATGGATGCAGTGTAAGGTCATAGAGACACATGCTAACTAGTTGCCTTTTAACTGATTGCACTACTATGATACTGTAGGTCATTTACTCACCTCATTTTCTTTGGATTTGACACATAATCTTCAGTAAACTTAAACTACAAAGGTTTCCTTTATTTGGCTTTTCCCATTATGTTGTCTATTTTGTTCAGTAGCATGAATTATTTTCTTTTTTAATTAATTTTATTTATGCTGCTGGAGTAAGTGAAAAAAATCTGTGCAACAAGTTGCCATCTCTAATGTAGTCATTGATGTATTTTCAAGAAGTACACAAACTTTTTTCTCTATTTTAGTACAAAGTCTGTACAGCATGACGTGTCAAGGTAATTACCACTGATCTCCTACCTTCTGTATAAATATGTACTGAACAGCACTTTTAGTAGGTACCCTGTTGTGCCATGGCATGTAGTAACAAAACTGATGTTTTCAATAGTTTGTATTCATTTTGTTTTTCCTCTAACTATAAAGAATCACTTACATAATTCTTCAAAAGCAAGAAGTATTTTGACATTTAAATAAAAATAATAATTCAGGCTTTTGCCTATCCATAAAAATCATAGGGAAATTGCATGGGTACAACCTAGAACTTGCACATTAACCCTTGGCCATTTAAGCAGTTAGTTTTGGTCAGTCTGTGTAATAAGTTTAGAAAATAAAACATCTAACGTGTAGCTTTGTACTGCACTGGTGCTTAAATGCAAGTATTGTCGTTTTTCCTAGAGTATATTGTATTGAAATTCCTAAAAAGTAGCACATATTTTTATTGTATAGAAGATTAATTGACCAGCACTTATGCTGCTGTCACTTTTTTCCAGCTATTTTTATAATGGGGAAAAAATGCAGCAGAGACAGTGAAGATTAGAAATCCACTCTCCCAACCTAACGCTGGTCACACGCATGCAGAATAGGCTGTATATCTGGGTCTGTGTATAGGGCCTGGCCATCTTAAGCCAATTATATTTTGGTGATGTGAGGATCACGTTGCCCTGTTGATGGTGCTCTTCCAATGGGTATGTATAGGCCTGCATTATGATCCATTTGCTGACCTTTGCAACTATCAATATCTTGGCTTTCCTTACTTACAGAAAGGGCACAGTTTTTTTCAATTCAAAAGTGATGTGGTTCCATAGAGGCCTAAGGGGCAATGTAACAGGTGGAAAATATTGCATCTGTGCAGTCTTATTCTTGACAGAAAATTCCTCATATGACTCGCCTACTGGCCAATCTCCAAAACCAAAATGTTCCTGTCAGAGCAGGGATTTTAAAAAAAGGACAACCTTTGTGTCCCTTACCTTCTTCAACACCAATGGATATGAGACATCCTGTACTAATAATATAGTTGCCAAGATTCTTACCTGAATCACTTTTATAATTTCTTTCATGTACCTTAACTAGATCAGCTATGTTCCTAATCACTGATTTGAGTTTATTAATCTGACCTGAATTTTTTTGTTTATAGTCAACATATATATATGCCAAACCAAATGGACTTTTGAGGCATCATCTGTAACAAGTATCTATTGCTCTAATTGGAATGGTAGTCCCTTATTGTCGATGGAGGAATGTATTCCCCCTGATTATGCCATTACAGTGGTAACATTGTCCACATGCAAAAATCTCTTTCCTAGTCTGTCTACATAAATTGCTTTCTTGGCCTCCTGTTGACTACTCTATTTCCTACAGTTCTAACTATTTATAACACACTCAAGGAAGCTTGTTGTTACATGAATATGGACACACACCATTTGAGTCAACACATTGAGATGAAGAGTTACATTTTGACCTTTTTGAGACCTTTGAGATTGAGTCAAATGCATGTGTGTAACTATAGAGGAAGCAGACCACGCAGGGGTGGCCCGGGAAAAGGGGGGGCCTGGACTGCGAGGTCGGCAGCACTAAAAACCTCCCTCCAGCACTCAAAGAAAATTCTGCTCAAGAATTGGAGGGGGGAGGAGGAGAGGGGGCTTTTACTATGTGCACCGAGCCCCTTAAAAGATTTTCAGTTGGGGAACCTGGCAATCACTTGTTATGCCATTTGTCAAATGTCAGAATTTTAAAAATAAAAGGCAAATTTCAACTTGAAAAGTCAAAACTTCAACTTTAAGGGGATTATTTACTAAACTCCAAATGTATCTCATATTTTATTTAAAAAAAACACTAAATTCCCATACTTGATTTGACCTTTTGTATTAATAAAATAACCCAAATTAATTGGATAGCGTAAAAACTCGATAAAATCTACCAAAAATCAGAACCGCTCCAATGTTTTGGACTTTTTTCCCGAATCGCTCAAATTTGTTTTGCCCGAAAACCCCCAATAAGTCATATTTTCAGTCTAAACCCAACATAGACCATAAAAACTTCAAATTGAGATAGGTGCCTCTCCTATTGACTTATAAGGACCTCAACAGATCTGAGATGGCAGATTTTTGAAATTCTGGCATTTTGCAGCATCGGGGTATAATAAATGCAGAGAAAGAAAGAAAACGTTTTTTTCCCACAAAAAATTTGAGTTTTTGCCCCCAAATGCCCGACCAGATAAATTTGAGGTTTAGTAAATAACCCCTGTAGTACACAAAAGGTATATCTGTCTTTTAGAACCCACACCTCCTCTGATTAAGTTCCTGATGAGAGACAAGCTAGCAAGACTTATGAGGATCTGAAACACTGAGTTACCACTGTCTGGTGATTTTATGCTATGCACAAAATATAGTATAGTATGTTTACATTTAGTTTGCCCTTTGAGTAATTAAATTAAACTCCATATTCTAATTTTACAAGTATCTGTAAATGTGCCTGAATAAATGTTTATAGTGTTAACTGCTGGTTGCACATCATTTCTAAACATATAAACCTGTTTTGGGTTGGAATAAAATTACTGCATTGTTTCTTTTTTAAGCTCCAGCCTCCACTTTAAATACACATTTATGTAACTTGTCATTGCTTATAAATAAATTAAATTCCATGCTTGTCAAATGCTTCTACATGAGAGAAATTTGAGCAAATGGGCCACGTGCAAAATAATTATTTTGGATTTCAAAGAAATTCGAAGGCCTTTCATTTCATAGAAATTTACAGATCTTATAGTCTTAGAAACAGGCTGAGAGCTTCTTCAGCATGAAACCTATTCTACATCTCTATAAAAGATGAATGATTCAATTTCCACAGCTACTGGATTTTAAATTACATATAGTAATTGGCTATGCAATATTTACAAAATACAAATTGTTTCACATGTTATGTTAAGAAACACGCGGAAACAATGTCTAGATTTCTGTTAAGATGTGTAATGAAGAAACTATTTTATGTTACATACTGTATATTTAGAACAATATTAGTTAAAGCTGTTGTAACCATAAGAATGTAAGCATTTGTATACATTTGTATAAATAAAGTATTTAGTAAGCGTTGGTATGTATTTGTTCTTTTAATAGGTATGTAATACAGTAAGTCATAAACTGAAAAAATATGGGCAATGTCAACAATGTTTGGTTTGTGCAAACATGTATTCCTTTATAAGTATGGTTTGTACCCTGCATAATTTTTTGGCAACCTGGAAAAATATTCTGCAAATTTTTAATTAGTAGTAGTAGTAGTAGTAGTAGTAGTAGTAGTAGTAGTAGTAGTAGTATTAACATGTGTGTTCTATGTAATTTCACAATGCTACAATCGAAGGGTGTATATATCAGACATTCAAATAACATACAAATAGTGGTAAAACCTTTATTGGTATTAGTCAATAAAGGTTACATATTCTTAAAATTCCATCAAGAAGTTGTTTGCAGTTCTATTCAGACCTACACTGGTATTTTTTTTCTCTGTGATAAATTTATTTCAAAATATTTAAACTCAAAATGAGATTTTTAATTTAATATTGTTTTAGGTTAGAAAGAAAATTAATAATCTAAACTACTGTCCAAAGTATTAATGTACATTGGCTTGATTTCCTAGTCCTTGTGAGGATTGTGTGCTAGTGATGGGCGAATTTGTCCCGTATCGCCGAAAATGTGAAATTGCCAATGGTGAAACAGGTAAAAAAGGTTGTGAGTTAGATTCCTGCCTCTGCTGAAAACCTTGCACCAAAGCAGCTCTGATTGGTTGTGCTTCAAGTATACTGCATGGAGCAATAGAAGTCACTGGAGAGGGATGGAAGGACAAGCTGCCTGTTAAAAGTTGGGTCCAAATTGCATTGCCTGTCTGAGCCAGGTGTTGGTGGTGGTTTGGGTTACTCAAATGGTGGACAGTTGGAGTTATGTAAGAGCGAGATGTCTGCCCTTCAGTTGATTGCAAAGGGGGGGCTGGCGCTAACCCTCCTGTGATGGAAATCAGGGCTCTTGTTAGTACCCTTTGCTAAAAAGGGCTCTATTTGGCTGCCCCTTTTTCTTACAGGGGTTGCCCTTTAAGCTACCCAGGTATCTACTTTAGGCCAGGGGTTACCCATCTAGCACCTTGCCCATACCTTGCCCATATCTCGCCCATACCTTGCGCATACCTTGCCCATACCTTGCCCATACTTTGCTGTTACCTTGCCCTTGCATTGCCTTTGCATAAACTTGTTTTTTTTCCCATACAGAACCCTGTTTGGATTTGCCTAGCATCAGCCTGCAGTTGACATTGGCAAATTGCTGATTAGCAAAGGTCGGTTACTTGTTTATGTAGCCTGAAGAAAATGGGGCTACCAGCGAAGACAGCTTTGGCACTTTACCAACTGTAAATACTTGTTAATATATCCTGAAGAAAAGGTGACTTACAGTGAAAGCTACCAGCTCGAATCCCTGGCAAGGTGGGGGTGAAGGTAGCCTGCCTGCGATGGAAGGAGGGGGAAGCTGTTTGCCTTAGGTCAGTCAATGGCATTGCCAAGGTGGCGGGGGCAGGCAGTCTGGACCAAAAGTTGTGAGTTTGGTTTGCTGAAAACACAGCGCCAAAGCAGCTCTGGTTGGTTCTGCCCACATCTTGCCTTTGCATAAACTTGGGGTTTTTTTCCCCATACAGAATTCTTTTTGGGTTTGCGCATCAGCCTACAGTTGGCAAATTGCTTTTAAAAAAAAAAAAAGTATTTGAGAAGCTGATTAGCGAAGGTCGGTTACTTGTTTATGTAGTCTGAAGATAATGGGGCTACCAGCGAAGGCAGCTTTGGCACTTTACCAAACTGTAAATATCGGTTGCTTGTTAATATAGCCTGAAGAAAGGGTGACTTACAGTGAAAGCTACCAGCTCGAATCCCAGGCCTGTAGGGATGAAATGAAGTGATTTGCTTTTTACACCACAGAACAGACACTTAAGGAAGCCACTTTTGCAGACTCCAAAGTAGCAGTCACTCTTGAATTCAGCCTGAAGAAAATTGAAGGGTTTTGTACAGGAATATACAATCCTGAAAAGACAGGGAAATCATCTACCTGAGATTCGAACTAGGGACTCCACAGGCTGACAACAGGCACTTAGGCACAGAGCCTAAGGCTGTGATGTCCTTGTTCCGGATGACAATAAAAACCAAATGTCCCCTTGATGGAAGGGCAAGCTGTCTGTCCCTTGGTTGTTTGCAAAGAGGGGCTGGCCCTAACTGTTTTGTGGTGGCCACAATCTAACGATACAACAGACACAGACAGGTACCAAAGAGGCCTGGAACTAGGGACAGGAAACAGGCAATCTGCCACATGCTCCAAAAAGCAGACAGGCTATCTTGGGGCATGAGGGGTGTGATTTTGACCAATCAAAAGTAGAAGTCAGCAGAATGCAGTATAAAGAACATGGCACAGATGACCCGTCAAGGTGGGGGTGAAGGTAGCCTGCCAGTAATGGAAGGGAGCAAGCTGTTTGCCCCTAGGTCAGTCAATGGGATTGCCAAGGTGGGAAGGTAGCCTGAGTGTGATGGAAGGGGGTGCCTTGCTGAAAAACAACATGGCGGTGTTGTTGAACAACATGGTGGTGTTGTTGAAGGGCTATCTTGACAAAAGCTACCAGCTGGGGCTTGGACCCCAGGCCATTGGGGGAGAAAGCAGGTGATTTGCTGCATGCGCCACAGAATAGACACATGAGGACCCTAGTTTTGCAGACTACAAATTAGCAGTCACTCTTGAATGCAGCCTGAAGGAAATGGAAGGATTCTGTATAGGAATATACAACTCTGAAAGGACAGGCTAATTTATCTAATTTTTAATGAAAACAAATCCTATCAAACTCCCTTCCAGAAATTGAACTCATTGATCAAGCAGTTTTCTCAAAAAAATCTGAGCAACAAAATGTAATGACAAGATCGACTGTCAATTTGTATTGTACGATTGAAGCTCCGATACTGCCATTTTAGAGAGTTTTCACTGTGAAACATTTTTTGGATTATCGGATGAAAACTCAGATGTCAAGAAACAACTTCAGGGACATCTGCCATTGACTTCTACATGACCTCGTTTGAGATTTTGATTTTTGGATTCTGATTTTTAGCATCTTTGGGATATGATAAAGCTCTAAAAATTCAAGTTTTTTTTTTCCACGAAAAATTTGAGTTTCCCCCTAAAAACATTGACCAGAAAAAATCAAGGTTTAATAAATGAGCCTATGAGTAAGTGCCCACACAGGCACGAAACGCGTTAGGTCTCCATGTCCTAATAAAGACTTTTTACTTTTTACATCTGACTTTTTCATTTCATTTTTTTGGAAACCCTCACAACTCCGTGTTACAGTGTTCTTAATAAATGAGCCCCTAAAAGTTACCAGTAGGTCATATTGATCATGTTTCTCTGATATGGCTGCTTATGTAAGTAATTGTTATTTGAAGTTCCTAAACCTGACTGTTTTGTCAACCTGACTGTCCCTTCTAAACCTGTTAGTTAGAGCTTATAATGCTATTACAAATTGCTGTACAAATATGGCAGCCCCCTCATACAGGAACATGAGGGATCAGATAGTTTGTATAAAACCATCAGCCAAATACATTTATGGCAACATTTTAAATAGCATGCATATACAATCTTATGATAAATGTAAAAAAAGATTTAATTTTAAAGTCAGTATCTTTAAAGGAGAACTAAACCCTAAAAATTAATATGGCTAAAAATGCTGTATTTTATATACTGCATTTATTGTACCAACCTAAAGTTTCAGCTTCTCAATAGCAGCAATGATCCAGGACTTAAACTTATCACAGGAGATCACATCTTGGTGTGGGTTCTGAGCAGCTGTTCAGAAGCTAAGCTTAGGGGTTGTCACAAATTATCAATCAGAAAATGAGGTTGGCCAGTAATATAATCTGATGCTGCAGGGCTGATGATTAAATTCTGATGCTAGTTGCACTGGTTTCTGTGCTCCCATGTAGTATTTATCTATATTAATTACTAATCAGCCTTATAGTGTGACATTCATATTCTATGTGTATTGTATATTGTAATTGGGTCCCTAAGCTCAGTAAGTGACAGCAGCACAGAGCATGTGCAGTGAATCAGCAGGAAAGAACATGGGGAGCCACTGGGGCATCTTTGGAGGCACAGATCTTTACTGCATAAGGGCCGTGGTTGCCTTTGACTGGTACAGAAGCTCACAACATAATGTACAACAATTCTAGCTTACTACTTAGTCAAGCTTTAGTTCTCCTTTAAGCAATTGTAAAAGGTAGAAAAGAGCAAGGTTTGGATGGGAAGACTACCAATTCATACCAAGGAGGCATTGACACAACTTGGGAATGTGCAATCATTGTGAAGTTTTTTGAGATCTCAGCAAATGTTGATGGGAGACCCCCCTTCTGCAAGAGCACTTCAAGAGGTTCCAATAAATATCACAATGCTTCCACGTTGCTTAGTTTTGTAAGTACCATTTAGTGATATTTTACTGTAAATGTACAGTTCTATTTCAAATGGCAGAAGTACTAAGGTATGGTTACATTTGCGTTAGAATGGAAATCAACAAAAATAGTGCAGCTAAATTGGAATTCAAATGATTCTATTGTAAATACAATTATCAGTAATGTAATATCAGATTAAAGTAACATTTAACTATACATCTGTTATTACATGAAGCAATAGCGTCTGTATTTCATATATGTCAGTACTGAAATATATCTATGTTATGCAATCATTTTATTTAAACAATTTATGATAAATAGAATAGATGATAGATTGGATAGATAGGCAGACAGACAAATGGATGATAGATTAGATAGAAAGATAGATACAGACAGATAATAGAGAGATAGATGATAGTGGATAGATAGATAAATAGATAGATAGAAAACAGACTTTTGCACTTCATGGGTTAAATAAACACCAAAATTAAACAGTTCCACCTGATTTTCTTTTTTTATCTCTGGCTACTCGGTTCTGAGAATTTCTCCCTGAGCTTTGTTTACTGTTGATATTTTCTAGCTGATTGGAGAGGATTGACATTTTGACAGTTTACTGTTGCAGAAAGCACTGTACAAACAAAAGGTGCTGATGAAAGCTAGGAACTCATTATTATGTAAATTATGGCTGACTAACACAGATTCCATCTCCCAGTCCCCATCACTGAGACCAGTTTTATTCAATGATAATAATTTTCATGATTGCAGTCTTCAGAGTGATCAAAAATATGTTTTAGCCAGTGCATTTATGGACTGCCAGTACTTGACCCTTAATTAAATTCTGAAACTTTTCATGAAGTAAAGTAAAATATAGCTGACACAATTGTTCAAACAAACCACACTGCTCATGGATCTATGAATTAAGGAGAGAGATTGAAGGCTTACCTTCTAGTATAGATAATCAGCATTATCATTTTAAGCGGAAAATGCATTACCAAGTAATAATATTAAAGAGGGGTATTGTTTTGATATAGATGTTAGACTGAAACCTTAGAAATTATAGATAAACATGAATATTGTCAAATCAATAAACATCATACCAAGTATTGTATACAGCTGTGCTGTATATTTGAAGAGTTACACATGGGACTGCAAAATTTCCAATTTAAACTATTATAGTGGTCGTTCACATGTACAGTAGAAATACGGATAACAAAGGAATAGTTTCCCCGCTGATGTAGTAATCTGTGAAATCCCCTGGTTTGTACTGTGCTAAATCCAGCCCCTTCTACCTCACCATCGGTCAATCATTAATATCATAAATGTAATCCAGTTAATATTTTAGTACGTAGACAAATGAATCCTGGCAATCTGGGCTCTGAAAAACAATGCACAATATGCTAATGGGGCTCATTTATTATTTGCTGTGTGGTAAATACATACAGAAGGAGCGGGTTTTATTGGAGTTTTGATCACATTAAGTAACAATGTACACAAGGTAGCATTAGAAACAGTTTTCCATTGCTTTGAATTGGGGCCTCAGGCTTATTAAAAAGGAAGAGCCCTGACTGCGAAAGGAAGGGGAGGCAGGAAGCGGTAAAAGTGGGGGCAATGCAGGTTTAATTGTAAGATAGCAAAGAAGGAAGTGATGGAAAAGAAAGAGGGTGTAGTTTGATACACTTAGAACAAAAAAGGATAAACCTAGCTTTTTCCGGTGGAGCAGGGGACAAGCAACATGACCCTGGTTTTTCAGGTTACTTTATGGAGGGAGGCGGAGTTCAGTATTGGGTTACTTTATTTCTGTTACAGCTGTGGAGGAATGCTTGCCAAGGGTGGGGGGAATATGCCCCAGTTTTACACACAAGTGTACCAAGGTGGATAATGGTCTTTTCGCAAAAGGGTCCCAGAATGGTGGTTTTCTGGATGCCTGATTCTATTTGCCCAATTGATTATAGTTGATTAAAAAAACTATGTTTTACCTTTCTTTCTTTCTTTCTTTCTTTCTTTCTTTCTTTCTTTCTTTCTTTCTTTCTTTCTTTCTTTCTTTCTTTCTTTCTTTCTTTCTTTCTTTCGGGGAATAATTATCCATGTAGGGTAACACATAATTTCTCCCTTTCATGTCAATGAGGAGCAATCCCTGACAGAAAATAATAAAAAACAATCCATCAGATTCTTTCACCTGCTAAAAACACCACAGGGAGCAAACCTTTATCAATTTGTTTCTGAATTACTGTAATATGTAATTCAAATATTTCCAACTCTAGTAGTTAGTCGTTTGTGCTACTCTCCCATGTTTCCTTATGCTTATGAACAATCACAATCAACATAGAAATATTGCTGCACTTCATACAGGTATGAGATCTGTTATCCTGAAAGCTGTTAACCAGAAAGCTGCAAAATATGGGAAGGCCATCTCCCATAGATTCCATTTTAATCAATTAATAAAAAATGTTTAAAAATGATTTCTTTTTCTCTGTAATAATAAAACAGTAGCTTGTACTTGATCCCCACTACGATATAATTAATCCTTATTGAAGGCAAAACAATTCTATTGGGTTTAAATAACGTTTAAATTATTATTTTTAGTAGACTTAGGCTAGGGCAAGATGTGTCTGAAATAGGCCTGCTGAAATCCACAGGCCGATTTCAGCCCCTCAACGCTAGCAGAATTCTCTTCTTTGTGTCCGGAGATCCTAATTATAGAAAGATTCCTTATAAATAAAGACCCAGGTCTCAAGCATTCTGAATAACGTGTCCCATACATATACATCATGAATACAACATTTTTAAATGCAGGTTGTCCTGTATTAAACGGGTAAGTGCAAGTTTTAAACAATAGACAATCAATCAGCAACAGTTAACTGTAATTGTATGATATAGTATCTGATAACATTGTAATCATCATATTATAGTGTAAGTGGATACTGATGTGGATAAAAAATTTTTCAATAGTACAGGTATGGGATGCCTTATCTGGAAACCCATTTTCCAGACGGCTCTGAATTATGAAATGGCCATCTCCCATAGACTCCATTATAACCATATCATTTTTAAAAATTAGTTTATGTAATGTTTAAATGTTTTTCAGCAAAATTAAGGTATGATGAAACAAATTACAGAAAGATCCCTTATCTGGAAAACCCAAAGTCCCAAGCATTTTGGATAGCAGAACCTATACCTGTACTACACTTTTCTTTCTTTTCTGAACCACCAATTTAGATGTTGTATGGAATTAGGCAAATTTAACAATGTTATATGTATTTCATGTTTTGTACATGTCAACCTGAAAGGGATCCTGTCATCGGAAAACATGTTTTTTTCAAAACGCATCAGTTAATAGTGCTGCTCCAGCAAAATTCTGCACTGAAATCCATTTCTCAAAAGAGCAAACAGATTTTTTTATATTCAATTTTGAAATCTGACATGGGGCTAGACATTTTGTCAATTTCCCAGCTGCCCCTGGTCATGTGACTTGTACCTGCACTTTAGGAGAGAAATGCTTTCTGGCAGGCTGCTGTTTTTCCTTCTCAATGTAACTGAATGTGTCTCCGTGAGACATGGGTTTTTACTATTGAGTGTTGTTCTTAGATCTACCAGGCAGCTGTTATCTTGTGTTAGGGAGCTGCTATCTGGTTACCTTCCCATTGTTCTTTTGTTTGGCTGCTGGGGGGGGGGGGAAGGGAGGGGGTGATATCACTCCAACTTGCAGTACAGCAGTAAAGAGTGGTTGAAGTTTATCAGAGCACAAGTCACATGACTTGGGGCAGCTGGGAAATTGACAATATGTCTAGCATCATGTCAGATTTCAAAATTGAATATAAAAAATTCTTTTTGCCCTTTTGAGAAATGGATTTCAGTGCAGAATTCTGCTGGAGCAGCACTATTAACTGATTCATTTTGAAAAAATTATTTTTTCCTATGAAAGTATCCCTTTAAAATATCCAGTGCACATATGGCTTAGGGTTACTGCTGTTGTCTTGTACTATGATCCTGGCTGGTAGGTTCCACCAACCACCTGTGCAGGAATGATTTATGCATTCTACTGCATTATATGACTTTGATATATCAGTAGAGAATCACTTTGTTTGAACAGTTTTTGTCTAATAATTGTATTATATTATATTAAATTATACAAATGGAATCTATTCAAATAATAATATGCTAATTTATATATTTTGATTTTCTGTCATCTTTCCCAAATTCAAATTATCATTAGATAATAAATACTAAATAATAATATAAATTATATTATCATATAGAAAAAGAAAAGCAAAGGCAAAAAAATACATCTGATAACAATAGTAACATTCTCATCTCAGCTGTTTTGTAATTAATTCCTTAATGTAACAGTTTGAACCTTCTAACAAGGTTACATGCTCTTTTCAATAAAAGAAGAAGAAGAAAAAGGCGATTGCATTTTTATCTTTTCCTTCAAAGAATTTTCAAAGCCTTTAGGTGAGCTAATTAAATAACCAGACAATGATTGGTGCTAGTTATGCAGAACACCAAGACAATTATTGCAAGGTGAACGCAATACTAAGTACAATGATATTAAAAGCTCATGACAAGGCTGAATATGGCACGTTGTCTCTAAATACTGGTTATGCCCTTGTAAGTCTGACATACAGTACAACTATTATTCTACAAAGCCTAATTAAGGCTTAACAGCATCAAATATAGTTTCTTAGATTCACATTATTCAGTAGCAATAGTTCCTCTGTCATGTTGTTTATGGTATCACTATAAGATAGTTAGATCATGGCCATTTGCTCAGTTATAGAAAACCAACTTAATAGATACATAACAGAATAAAGTCTTTATCAAATACTTATAAGGAAATGCAAGCATACTGGTTCTAGTGCAGAGATGCATGATGTGGTGGTACACTTATTGTATTAGATTCTCTATGCTGACATTTATATGAGACTTGCAGAATTATTCTTCCTCTGCATTTATTTAGAATTTAATTTGTTTTGAATTATAAATATGTTATTATTTTTATTATTATTATTAATTGTGGTATAAATTACTCTTGATAAGTATTTCTACAGATGTTAAGTTCTATCGAATATTGGCTTCCACCTTTTACATCAGTTAAGCCAAATAAGACATATTGCAAATTATAAGCCAGGTCCCAAACAATAGGGTGCACAGATCTTGGGGCCATTTATGTACGTATAGATGTGTTATAGAACAAACAAGTTTCAGTACAATAGTAAAATGCAAATAAATACAAAATACAATTATATTTAAGTTTTAGTTCTAAGGGTTAAAGAGACAAGAGGACAAAGGCCCTGCCACGTACGGGGGAATGTAATAAAAATCGCTAACGGAAAAACTATTCGCAATGCGAAAAGTTATGCCTTTGCGCGAACAAATTTTGCTTTGTGCGAATTTAATATAGCTTTTGCGAGCCCGGAAACTGTTTAGCGACCACTTCCAACAGTGAAAGACCGTTTGCGAATTTTATAGTTTGCGCCAATGCGCAGTCAATGTAATAAAACTTCTTACTGAAAAAGTCGTTATGTTTGCTCCAAAAGATTACGACACCTTCAAGCACTTCTTATGAGTGCGCAATTAAAATTCGCAATGCGCAATTAAAAGTCGCAATGCGCAATTAAAATTCGCAATGCAATAACAGTTTAAGGAACAATATTACTTTGCGAGATGTGGATTTTTAGTCTTATTGGTGAGAATTGTTTTGCTCTTTGCGACTTTTATTACATTCCCCTGATAAAGTTTACAAAATAAGGGAGTGTGTAACTTAGGGACACATGTAGGAGGTTAAATAAGAGCTGTACAGGGGAATGTAATAAAAGTCGCAAAGAGCAAAGCAATTCATACCAATAAGACTAAAAATCCACATCTCGCAATGTAATATTGTTCCTTAAACTGTTATTGCATTGCGAATTTTAATTGCGCATTGCGAATTTTAATTGCGCACTCATAAGAAGTGCTTGAAGGTGTCGTAATCTCTTGGAGCAAACATAACGACTTTTTCAGTAAGAAGTTTTATTACATTGACTGCGCATTGGCGCAAACTATAAAATTCGCAAACGGTCTTTCACTGTCGGAAGTGGTCGCTAAACAGTTTCCGGGCTCGCAAAAGCTATATTAAATTCGCACAAAGCAAAATTTGTTCGCGCAAAGGCATAACTTTTCGCATTGCAAATAGTTTTTCCGTTAGCGATTTTTATTACATTCCCCCGATGGTTTACAGGAGCTGTCAAGAAAGAAAGGGAAACAGCAATAGAAATACTGTAGGTGGTGTAACCAAGAAGTGGTTCTGAGAGGAACAGAGGAGTTGGCCACAAATGTAGAGATGGAAAGGGATGAGTGGGTGATGGGTCCACTGAATAGCCTGGGCTGGACTATGCTGTGATCTGCTGGGTTGAATAATTCAGGCTGCCATTGTTGCAAGCTTCAATAATGTCTTGAAAAGTATTGTATGATCTCAATATTATGGCTTCCCATGGAGTAAAGGGGCTTCTTATATAAAGAATGTTAGTGCAAAAACCAAGCCACATGGAGGCAAAAGAAAGAATGTGAGGATTTAGCATCTACGCACATAAAGGTTGGAGCCTGGTGATTTAAGGCAAAAAGTTGAGACAACAAACCTGAAGTTATACATGTTTTTTTGTGCTACTGAGTGTGCCAAAGTAATGTGACGGTAACTGTTAAACTGCCTGTCAGCATGGCAGCTAAAGGCAAACAAATTGTTTAGTGAATTAGTCACTTCCCATAAAATCAATATGCTTTTCAGTTTTACACCTTACTTATATGCGGGTGGTTCCAAAGATTAATGTCTTTAGAATTAGGAATGCGCTGCACTTGCATGAATTATAAACTGCAAAATCTGTGTATTATTTCATTGTTTTAGGGTGGCCTTTGTAAATGTACTCTCTCCTCTTATTTCCATTTTTTATCAGCATATGAATCTATTTTATTCAAATTCATGTACACCTTTGCAATACTTCACGTTCAGATAACATTCTTCCCTATACTGTACATTTGTGACTGTGCTATGAGTTAGAAGTGCAAAATATCATTCAATTCGTAAAAACATTTCTAGCAGCAGTCAATTGGCAGAATCAATGAACTACAAAGATAATTAGTTAAGTGGATATCTTGTAGATCAGGACAATGATTGTACCACATTAAATAACAATTGTGTCCTTAATGATGTGTTGCACTATAATGCAAACATCTTTCTGCCATTAAAGGCATTATAGCATACTTAGCTAATTACTCACAGTTTTTCATTCTACTGTCAGCGCCAGGTTGCAAAACTCCTTATGTAAACACCTGTCTGAACATTGATGGATTGCTGTGTGCTGTAAGTGCATTTGTGCGCATGTGTATGGGTATATGTGTATGCAGATGAGCGAATGTTATCAAAGGAATTCCTCAGAAATGCTTATTTTAACTCACTCTCAGTTTAATTTGATTCTGTTATTGATTCCTTAATGCAATACTGCAAGGATGAAAACATTTTTAGAAATGTGGATAATGGTTATTTTAAATGCAATATTCTAATGTAGAGTTTTTGGAATGCTGTTGTGTTACATACATAAGAGAAGCCATATTAACTCATGAAAACAACAGACTCAAATGAGTGATTTAATACAGTAACCATCCATAACTGTGCATTTAAAATTTGACCATATTGGTTAACAAGTATCATATAAAGATATGGGACCTATTCTCCAGAATGCTCAGGACCTGGGGCTTTCCAGATAAGGAATCTTTACATAATTTGGATCACCATACCTTAAGTCTGCTAAAGAAAAAATATTCAGACATTAATTCAATTGTATTGACTACTACAAGGAAAAAGGAAATCTTTTTTTTTAAAATTTTAATTATTTGTTTATAACAGAGTCTACGGTGGGGAGCCTTTCTGTAATTCAAACCTTTCTGGATAACGGATTTCCGGATATTTCCTATACCCAGTAGCCAAGATATTTTTCTGTATCCTGTATTCAGATAAACTGTGACCAACTTCAAGAAACCTTAAATAATAACTGTTTCAAATTCAGGTGGTTAATGACTTTTGGGGTACAACATGACCAGTTTTTTTGTTGTAGCAGTGTCATCCTTTTTACTGCATATCTTGTTGCTATGGCTGAATAATGAAACAAATGGTGGTACTCAGTCATCAGAAGGACCCCTGGGCATGTTAGGGACATACAAGGATTCAAAGAACATGATCTACTAATGAATCTTCACCTGTATATTCCTTCAGTAGATGGACTCATGCTGTCATTAAAATGTAATAATAAACATTTTCTATTTTACTAAAAGGGACAATAAAGTTCAAAGTAGATGCTTTACCAAAACCATATGTTAAAGGTTTGCTCATTTGTCAACGGGTGAAAGAAATGTTAGCACGGCCAGAGAAGTTCCAGAAAAACACTGGATAGATTCCATAGTGCACCTGTCAATACACTTACACAGATATATATATATATAAATATATATATATATATAGTCCCCAATGGAATGCACACCAAAAGTATAGTCAGTGCCTGGGTGCCAGTCCGTTTTTGTAAGAAATGTAGAATTCATCTAGTGACAGCACTCACAGAGTAATCAAAATAAACAAAAAGGATAAACTAAAGCAGGTTGATTATTCCAACGTTTCGGTTCTATCTTAGAACCTTCATCAGAACCTTCATCCTTCCCTGATGAAGGTTCTAAGATAGAACCGAAACGTTGGAATAATAAACCTGCTTTAGTTTATCCTTTTTGTTTATTTTGATTACTCTGTGAGTGCTGTCACTAGATGAATTCTAAATATATCTATATATATATATATATATATATATATATATATATATATATATATATAAATATATATATGTATATAAAAGTATAAAAAATCTGTCATGTACAATAGAACTTTGAAAATTGTCTATGAACATCTGCATATAAAATCAGCCACAACAAGAGATGTCATAAAAAGTCATCAGCTTTCTATTCTGCTCTTAGCTATCTCACTAGCTTCCCCCACTTCCACTTAAAGTGGCTTCATCCTGACACTGATTGCTTATTGTCAAGACAAGGGTTGCACACATGCTGTGCTGCAGATGATTGGTGGCATGTACAATGTATATCAATGGTACCAGTGTCAAAATTCTGCATGCAACATTAGAACAGTACAACACAGGATTAAAAAGCAGCATTTGTATTACCTGCATCATGGAATTTCCTTTTTATTAGATATTAAATGATGGCATATAGTAATAATAAATGAATTCATGTCATTTGAAAGTAAGAAATGTACTGTATTGTAATTTAAATAGTATAATAGTAATGAAGGTTAAGTAATGTAGCAATGTAGGTGAAGGTAAAGGCTTTGTCAACATTTATTTTTGTCAACATTTATTTCAGGTAGTTCCAGAGGAACATTATGGACAGCCAAGAGCTGGGCCTGATTTACAATTGGGAGGAGATGTTTCCCATATCTGAGTTAAAGTATTTTCCTGGTGGTTCAGTTATTGGCTAGAGAGTGTTAGGGTTTACTAGTTGTAAAAGGTAAAGCCAACTTGTGCTCTGCTTCTTTTGATTCCTTCTTGCTGGGGAGGTAGTGCTGAAAGGCCTGGAATGGAGGTAGGCTTCAGTAGGTGTAGAGAATGCCAGAAGTTTTGTAATAGCTCACTATAGGAGTGAAAAGCAGAATCAGGGTAGTTGGTAGAGTAGCCAGAGGCTCCAACAAGAAGATTTGTAAATGTTAGTACTCTGTGGTGTCAATGCCACCAGTATAAGGACTTGTGTTCTACAGGGAGAAGCTACTGGCCAAAGGCAGTATGGGTAATACCTGTACAGGTACAAGGTACCACTAAGCAACCCATTGTGCTAATACCTGTTACACTAAGTGATTTCGGAATTCTTTTACACATGTGGTCCATCTGAACTTTGTGTAATGGCTTGTGTCTAGCTGGTACTCAACTCTGTTGACTCCACCTAAGTAAGTAAGGACAGGATCACTCCAATGCAGTATGCACTGATAGGTGAAACTTTAGCTAATATGTATCAAACTACATAGAGCCCTGTGCTTGGATAAAGGTCTCTATGTAGCTTAAAATAAGTCAGCTAAATATAATTTCACCTAGCAGTACATACTGTACATATTGCAGTACATTCTTTTCATGTGCTTTGTTTCATGTTATTATTTTAATATCATTAAATAGATTTTGTTTAGCAGGAACATTTTTCCGGGTGATGATTTTTTGGGGAAAGGATTTCCTTTGAGATGGCAGTTGGGAGTAAAGCTTTCTTGGTTTGGGGCAATAAATTAAATGCCCATGATGATCCACCAGGATTAAAGATCAAAGACAAGTAGAAGGTTCTATGAGATAAGAGATACCCCAAGAACTTCATTTTTAGTTAGACTAGTGCCAGTTAAAAAATGGTTTCAAATGAGCTCAATGTACATAATGTTGGAGGTATATTTTTTTGGATTGTTTTTACCTACTCTGAGAGAAAAGAGTTTATGGAGGTAAAGGCCAGCTCCCCTGAGTGATACCCATATCTCAGTTAAAAAGACAAGTAGGAACTTATATTATATAGCTGTACAGTTAAAATAAAAATATAGACATAAGTCTTGGCCACTTGATCTCTTACACGACCCAGCCACACACCGCCCTCTACCGCTATTCAGCAATTGTACTGCTACCCTCTTGGCATATATATATTCTAAGATCATGCATCCAATGTATATATTTTGCAATGTTCTATGATGTTTTATAATGGGTTTTTGTTTTTTATGTTTTTAATGACTGTTCATTCTTTTCAGTTTTTCTTTTCTATTGGTTTAAAGAACATTCATTAGCATAGTAGATCCACTACAGATGACTGTGTCCCTTGAAGTGACTCTTTATTGCAATATGTTGAGTGTATCTTTTGCAATGTAATATGCTTTTTACAAATAAAAAAAAGGTACAAAAAAAAGACATGTCAATCAAGTTTAACCCTTCCGAAACATTCTATAGGTTGATCAAGAGAGCGAAAACAAAACTCTTAATAGGCAAGCAGTCAGTTCCTTATCATTCCCTTGATCCGTTAATGCTGATTGATAAACAAGTAATTATGATAATTGCTCCAAAAATTAGGTGAAGTAGAGGTGGAAAATGGGGCACTTTCAAACTGCTTTTATCTGCATTGTTCTGTATAGTAAAAGCACGTTAAAATCTTCAGACAGAACATTTTTCCAGTACAAACCCTTATTTGTGGTATAGAATTGAATACAATGTATAATGTACCTTTAAAATGAAATGTTTCAAGGGAGCAGTCTTTCTGGAGAAATGCATTTGGCTGAAACAACCAAAACCCCTCATGTTTAATATTCTATGTTGTTATGCAAAAAATATTTTCAAGCTGTGGACAAAAGGTCAGTAGAGAATAGAATGGACACAAAACCCCCCTGATATTTCCCCAGCTGAAAAATAATGTTTGTTTTGCGTGATAACATTTTATAAAAAAAAAACTGTTACCATCACTGAGAGAAAGCGAGGCCTTTGTCCTTAAATATGAACGATATTGCTGGAGATCACTGCTGTACTACTCATACAATCAGAACTGACTTGTTACAGTTATTTATATTAATGCTGTATTTCTAAGAAACAATAGAGGTTGCAACCTATTGTCAGGGTCTTCAATATTTCCAATTCCCAGTGACATATTATCATATAAAATGAAGTCTCTCTTGTATAAGTAAGAGAATATCTGCAGTATCATTTATTTCCCACTGACTCCATGCATATCAATGGGAGAAATGTTCTGTTTTATCGTTATATACAAGTGGGGCTACTCAAAAGGTATCTCTGCATGAAACAGTTGGCATATGGTTCTTTATAAGACACTTAAGGCTACAAGGGCATCATATTTTGGTATCTTCCATGGTAATGGCATCCCGTTTACAGCCTTTATTTCATACTTTTCTTCAGTAGCTGTTGTGTCGAGATTAACTGCATAAATGGTCTGCAGCTGTCTGTTATGAATTAAGGGAGTTTAATCAAAGTATTTCTAATGTACAGCGTAATGATAATACATGGGGGAAGTACTATTTAAGAGATAATGATGGTTTCAGAAGATCACTGTTGTAATGTTTAGTGCATATGCCTTCAGCATTGAATTTGTTTTTGTTCTGAATATGCTTAATGGATATGTGAAAAGCTGCCTAATGTGGGATTGTTTGATGGGACTGACAGAGCTGAAATTAGCCCATTGCTGTTTACTGCATACAGCCATTAAGATTAATTGCTGCCAGATAATTTTTTTTCCCTCAGCAAAACGTGTCACTAATGGGTTTATAAATTGGTTCACTATTACTATTAATACTGCTAGTACAACAGGAGCAAAGATAAGTAGCTAATTCTGTAGATAAAGGTAGAAATTATAAAGTATTGGGAGAGTCATTTGTTTTAGGACATTAGACATTCTGATATATGAAGCTCATTAAGCTTTTCAGTAAGGTTGAAGCTAATAGGCGATAATAAAATCTTATTTGATGTACCAATAAAAGCTCAATAGTTTCCTCAGTAAAACAGGGTTATATGTAACACTTTCTGTAAAGAAACCACAGTGCTAATGTATGTTTGAAAGTGTTATTTACCCCTTTCCCTAAATGTATGACACCATATTAAATCTGGGACAACCAAAAACATGGCTGCTGCTTGTACTGCAGGTAGAAAGTTATCTGACAAAGCCTGGCCAATCAGCAAGAGGGATTTGATAACCTTGTGACCTCTCTGAAGGAGGTTTGGAGCCAAAATGAAAGTGAGGCAGATCTTCTCCATAGGCATATCTTCTCCATAGTGAATGGGACAAGTGCAGCTATTGCTAGGGTAGTAATCCCTGTAGGATAGTTAGGACTTAAGCCCTGTAGTGAGTTGCCAGTGTGTACACCCTGGACTGTGAATTACCGATCAGCCCCCGTGACACCTGCAGTGGATCTCAACTGGATTTCCAAAAGGCTTCTCCTACAATAGCATTCCAAGCTCAGTGTGGATTAAAGCTGCCAGACTGCTTCCCTGCATTTTCTCTGCCTCACAGATGTATTTCTCTTTAACTACCACTTGGAGGTTGTGAGACCTTTTACTTTACACACCCGGGGTGCATCTGGTGTTGCCTCACTTAACTCAGCTTATACTACTTTGGGATCACTAATAAATCCCTGCAGACTAGAGTTGCCACCTTTTCTTACCTTGGAATCTGGATGGGCAGCAGCACCAGTGATGTCAGAGGAGGGACAGTGACACAAAGGGGCTGGACAGTGCCACGCAGGGGCAGGACTGTACCTCGAAGGGGTGGTCCAATGACGTGATGGCCTGTGATTGCCCAAGAAGCAGGAGACTTCTTTTCAGACTTACTGTCCAGTTCAAAACCGGACAGGTGGCAACCCTACTGCAGACCCATATGTGCCTTCTTAAAGGGATCTTTTTTCTTACAAGGGTGATCACTATTATATTGCTTAACATGTGTTCTGTTTTTATTATTATTATTATTATTATTATTATTATTATTATTATTAATAACATACATGTATTTATATAGCGCCAACATATTGTGTAGCACTATAAAGTAAATGTGATAATACAACTAAATCACATGCATTATATACATAGAACATATGGCGTTACATACATCACAATCAATACCAGTACAAAAAGGTGAGGAAGGCACGATGCAGGTAGAGCTTACACTCTAAAGGGACGGGAGTAATACACAAAGTGGACAAATTTGAATTAAGTGGGTGAGAAATGTGGTACTGTATGTGGTGTTGCGTTTGGTAGTTAAGCAGAGTGAGGGTAGGCTTTTCGAAAGAAGTGAGTATTAAGAGATTTCTTGAAAGCAGAAAGTTTGGGAGAAAGTCGGACAGACCGTGGGAGAGAGTTCCAGAGGAGGGGCGCAGCCCTTGCAAAGTCTTGAATGCGAGCATGTGAGGAGGTAATTAGAGAGGAGTTGAGTAGTAGGTCAGTAGAGGAGCGTAGTAAGCGGTTGGGTGAGTATATAGAGATGAGTTCAGAGATGTAGGGTGGGGCAGAGTTATGAAGCGCTTTGAAAGTCAGTGTCATTAATTTGAATTTGATTCTGAAAGATAACGGAAGCCAGTGCAGGGATTGACAGAATGACGTGGCAGAGGAGGAGCGGTTGCTGAGGTGTATGAGCCTCGCAGCTGTGTTCATTATGGACTGGAGAGGTGACAGAGGTGGTCTCTGGAGGGTAAGGCCAATTAAAAGAGAGTTACAGTAGTCTAGACGTGATATGATGAGAGAGTGAATAAGAATTTTGGCAGCATCTTGGGTGATAAATGAATTTTGGATATGTTCCTTAGGTGGAATAGACATGATTTAATAAGTGACTGGATATGAGGAGTGAATGACAGAGCAGAATCTAAGATAACCCCAAGGCACCAGGCCTGGGGAGAGGGGTTGAAAGTGGAATTGTTAACTATGATGGATACTTCCAGGATGTTACTGGTGTTAGTTGGAGGAAAGAGAACCATTTCAGTTTTAGAGAGGTTTAATTTAAGGTAGCGTTGTGACATCCAGGTAGAGATAACATACTGGGTTGAGAGTTCTGGGTTGAGATCAGGAGATGAGAGATAGATCTGAGTATCGTCAGCATATAGGTGGTAGTGGAAACCATACGAGTTAATTAATTTGCAGAGGGAGGAAGTATAGAGGGAGAATAGTATTGGTCCCAGGACAGAGCCTTAAGGAACCCCAACAGAAAGAGGTAGGGGAGAAGATGCTACTCCATTGTAGGAGACACTGAAGGAACGATTGGTGATGTAAGAAGAGAACCAGGACAGGGCTGTGTCACGAAGGCCAAGCGAATGCAGGGACTGGAGGAGGAGAGGGTGATCTGCAGTGTCAAATGCGGCTGAGAGATCAAGCAGTATTAGTAGTGAGAAATGATTGTTGGCTTTAGCGGTTACAATGTTCACATTGTTAATATTCTGTTCTAAAAGCATTGTATATATATTTCAATGCTAACATTACAAATTACTGCATATCTACCTATTGTGTGGTTTTGTTGTCTTTTAAACTGGGTACCATAATCACGGCTACTGCAGTTTCCAGGGAGTTGTATGACCACCAATATGTGGTTTTAGCCCTGGGTGGAGGCACTTAACGTATCTCCCACTTAGCGGAGGTTTGGGACCTATTCTGTTAGTGCCCCAGTGTGGCCCTGGATATTCTTGCCAAGAAAGGGTTATGTACGCGTCAAGATTTGAAACTTTCCATTGCTTTATTTTATATTGCTGAAAAAATTCCCAGGGTTGAATCCTTAGCAAAAATAGAAATTTACAATTCTCAAGGTTCGAAGAAACAAAAAACTTGTTATGTTCCAGCATATCTAATGTAGAAGTACACAATAATGATGATCTGTCTGTCTTTTAGACACAATTCTCAAAGAGAAATATCTTCTCTTTAATGGTGGCTTTTTTGTGCTACATATTTTTTCCCCTACATATAAAAGAGAGGGAGCTGCCACGTTGCTTGCCACGAGTACTGTTTTTAGGAAAAATATTTTGACGTAGGCAGGAAATATTATAGCTCGTCTAATCACTTGCAAATATACAAAGAAAGCATTTTGTGCACACAACATGCAGGTGTGTGTTAAGGGCTTCGCAAACAATAAGAAAAACAACCCAGAATATAGAGATACCAATGAGTACTGAAAATAAAATAATTCAATATCCTAACAAGAATTGCCAAATTAACAGCCTACAATGTTTACTTGAGTATTTGCAGTGTCTGTTTCGAACCCTTAAGCAAACTTTAACATTTTAATTTACTGAAAATACAGTTCATTTTCTTCACATACCAGATTAATCGGACAAAATACATATTCCTTATATTTAGTCAAAGGTATTTGTGCAATAAAACAAGAACATATTTTATGTACATGCAGCTCATGGAAAGCAACAAGACATTCTGTATAAGCTAGTTCTATCCTGCAAGAATCGTAGACATATATTTAGGGCATATACTGCATATAGAGTTCACCAGTGTAGAACAAAGATTCTCAACAGTGAAGCCAATTCAGTTGGGATTCACACAAAGCACATTTAACACACAGAGCAGAAACTGACAAAACAGCATTCCCTTTGAATATATAGCCCCTGCAATACTAATACTATAATCCTTTATAGGCCAGCCAGATTAGTATTCTCTTTAAGGCAATATTCCTCAATGGTTTTTCTTATGAGTCTGTATAAATAAATTGCTGTCAATAAGCTTGTTAATCATGAGTTATACTGTATATAAAATGACTCACACATAAATGCTATGACATTCTAGTCTGTGTAAAGCTTGTTGAAAAGATGCATATTTATACTTGAAAGTACATTTAATAGATCAACCTCATCATTTTAGACCTCAATGATATCATTTTGATACTCTTTAGTAGTGTTTTGAGGGAACATGACTTTTAATACCACTTTTTGGCATCATCTTTTCCTATCTTGAGCATAGGAACATTTATCAAAATCATGCAGACATGGTAAAAAAACCCCACATGATCCCAATTCATCTCCATTGTGGTGATCACAAATTAGAATAATGAATATCCACAATCTGAGTTGGTGTAAGAAAAATCTCGGTAAACTAATTTTACCAATGAATGGATTTAGTGCATTTTTTTCCTTTTTATTTATTGTATTGTAGTGCTATAATAAACTGACTTGTGCTAGGGCAGTTTAAGCTACTTTCCTTGGTGGGCTAAGACCTCCGATGAGCTCTCTTTCTCAGGGGTAAGCCCTCGCAGCGGGGTGGAGGCAAGGGTGTAGTGTAACTGTAACCTGATGCGATAGCACAATGATGGGCGCCAGTAGTTCTTTAATAGTTGAACAAAGAACAGTATTTATTGAACAATAGCACAGAGATCATTTAGCACATTGATCCACAATGGAGTATAGAACATACACAGCAGCATAAAGGAAGCATATACTCACAGCATGTATAGGCTGAATCCCCACAGGCTAGGGAATATACAGCAGAGAGTAAGTTGACAGCATGTGATGGGTATTGCCCAATTTTCAGGATATCTTCCAGTGGCAGACTAGGGGAACTCCTGACATCCCTATCTCAACACTTGGTTCCTTACTCTGGGTCAGCACTACCCATTCCCTTCCAGCCTGCTTGGTTGGGCTAAAGCAATGGACCCAGAGCACATGGTTCCTAAACCTTTTATACTCTGGCACAGTGCCATCTGGTGTACACTGTGTGAACTGCAGGGGTTACATAAGCACAAGATCCCCATAAGGACCCACTGAGGTGTCCATATTACTAGGGATGTGCCTGACTGTAAAGTGTAAGGGTGTCTAAGATTTTCACATCCCTACATTCTCCCCCTGGTGAATTCCTTCCGCCCCGGCAAGGAACCTTTCAAAGAGCAAATACTGAAAATATAGCAGTTAAGGCACATCATGCAAGAAACCTTTTCAGAGACCAAAAATATATTGCATTTCTATACCATTACCTTATAACCTCTTCGGGGTAACTCTACTGAGCAACCCAGGTACAATGGCATAGCTGGAAAGAAACATATCAATAGCAACAGTGTCATTCATGGGCAGGTAAACTTTATCAGTAAACACCTGCAAAAGAAGGTACAAGTTAGAAATACTGCATTTCAAACACATCAGTATTCTAGTCCATCAAATAGTCGAACCCACAGTCCTTTTTCAAATGCACTTAGGAGGGTAAAGGGAAAAATTGGATGAACCTACCAACGGGCAGGTGTTAACTAAAACAGTCCTTGGACCTAACTCCAAGAGGAGTAAAAGAAGAAAAATCCTTCCCTGAAGAAGGTTCAGTCACTTTGGAGGGACAGGTGGGACTTGGTGGGGTTGTACTTCCCACAGCTCTTGTGGGTGCGACCATACCACCACTCCTTCTCGATAGAGCAGGTATTGCCAATCTTGCTCACGCCTCACCTTGTCAGGGTTTGTGAGGCAACTGTGGTGCATCTTCTCCTTTCGTAGGATCTCATCGATCAGCCAGTTCTCGTAAGATGCAGCCACCTTTTCGTACACCCACAGAGGAGCATAGGTCATGAAGTAACCCCATGTCCGGTGCACATGGAAATTTATCACTCTCTGTACTCTGGACACAGAGGTGAAAAAGTTGGGATCTGCCCGTCCTGGCAGCACCCAGAAATCTTTTTCCTCCTCGGGGGCTATAATAGGAGGAGCAATGAAGCTACGAGGCACTTCTGTAGGAGGGCCTGGACCATGCTCAGCTTCTGGAGTCTCCTCATATTCTTCCCATCCTGGAGCTGGTCCTAAGGGATTATCTTCCTTAGGCTTGGGAATAGCAGCAAGCAAATTTTTTTCCCTCTCCAGGGGATATCTTTCCCCACTCATAGTGGTACAGCTCAGCCATATGCGTGCTCTCTCCTGGCTCACTAGGAGTTTGAGGCACAATCACTTTGGGGCATACAGATTTGGTCGGCTCACTCACCACAGTCCTTTTACTTTGACACCGAATCTGTGTAGGAACTCCCAGTATGGATTCATCAGCACTATTCACACTGGAGGACATCAACTTATCCAGCAGATCCTCGTCATCCTCCAATATTGGAGGGTCTTGAATCGAGGGAGCTATGGGTGCAATCGGCCCCAAACGGTTGAAGGAAAACTTTCTCCAATCCACATCATGGCCTATGACTGGAGTTGGAGTAGGAACAGCAAGAGCTGTATAGATGGTGACAGTCAAATCCCCACAAGGCTTCTAATCACTAAGCAACACTTTGCGGGATGAAGACTTTGACTCAGAAGAATTAGACCTCACATGAGGAGCAGCAGCTCCTGGAACAACCATAGGAGTTTTGGAAACTTGGGATTCAACCAGCGGGTTCTCTGTTCCAGAATTCGACACATGCTGAAAATATTCCTCCTCCAAGGATATAAGAACAGTGTCAGACCTGCAGGCCACATCAACTTCAGGGGCGTGCCACGCCCTTTCCAGACAGTCTTCTGGTAGCGGTTCTGGTGCAGGCACACAACAAACGGGGGCCCCTATCGCAGAAGGGGTACACACTTCTCCCCCTGGTGCATCTAACACTGTGGTAGACACAACCAAAGGTGTAGGCATCACGGCCGTCAAAACATCACACAAGCCCTCAGGCTTCAACGAAGGGGTAGTGGAGCACACATCTGCCGTCCAGCCGGACGGGGTTGTTTCACTGGCCGCAGCCGCGGTCACGGGCGCATCTCCCTCAAACGGAACCACTTCGGTTGGGGAGGCACAAGCTGAGATGAGCATAGACTCACCGGGTGATCCCTCTAATACGCCCTCTGGTGTGGGTACAAAGGCCGGCTCTAGCGCGGGCTCGGGGACCTTCTCTGGGACAAGTTCTAGTGCGGGGGCCGCAACACACCTATCTGACTCAGCCGAGTCTAACAGCATGGAAACCAAACTCAATATGGCAGCAGTACTATCCTCCAGGGTGGGACGTCGCACCATGGCTCGGGTAACACCCCCTTGGGATAAACTGGTACGCCCTTTTCTACTTTTTTGTGCATTTCCCTTCTTAACCCATGCAGGGTAGGGCGTTGGCACTGGGGGTTGCGCAACACAAAATTCCTTCATAGCAACTTTTCCTACACGAGGTGGTATAGGTGGCGGTGAAGGTGGTGGTGTCGTAGGGCAACTGTCCACCAATGGTTCTGTTCCCAGGGCCAAACAAACAGGTTCCTCAGCTAGCATAAAGTCATTAAAGTCTATGGCATCAGCAGCTACGTAGGAATGGATTTAGCCCAGGGGTAGACATTTTAATTTCAGCGTAGCCTGAATCTTTGATGCTGCAGCCTTTGTTCTCTTCCCACAGGCTGGAGCTATAGTAAGATTCATCTGTCATCAGATCCTCACACTCAGAGGTCAAATTAAGCAATGATAGAGGAGGGGGACTGCACATGAGCTGGGCAGACTTAGGCTGGCTCTCATACCGGCACGGACACCCCTCTGCAGAGACTCCCATAAGGTACACCTTGGAAGGCCATGTATCAATGCTAGGTACGGCAGGGACCCAATACAAGACCCGGACAAATCCTTTCTCATCAGACGGTTCTTGTGCAACATACTCAAAAGCATTAAATAGGGGGTTGCCCCTTAAGGAGTGATTCACAACACCTATGGCACCCCTCTGGGACAGTTGAACAAAGAACAGTATTTATTGAACAATAGCACAGAGATCATTTAGCACATTGATCCACAACGGAGTATAGAACATACACAGCAGCATAAAGGAAGCATATACTCACAGCACGTATAGGCTGAATCCCCACAGGCTAGGGAATATACAGCAGAGAGTAAGTTGACAGCATGTGATGGGTATTACCCAGTTTTCAGGATATCTTCCAGTGGCAGACTAGGGGAACTCCTGACATCCCTATCTCAACACTTGGTTCCTTACTCTGGGTCAGTAATACCCTGGGATCTTAATCCCTCTAATCTCCTCGGCGAAGCCTTGAGCTGCTCAACGAATTAACCTCTCTATCACTCCTAGAGCGATCTATAAAACGAGTATAGCTGTCTAATTACTAGGGCCAAGGCGCCTAGGGTCAGCACTACCCGTTCCCTTCCAGCCTGCTTGGTTGGGCTAAAGTAGAGCACATGGTTCCTAAACCTTTTATACTCTGGCACAGTGCCATCTGTTGTACACTGTGTGAACTGCAGGGGTTACATAAGCACAAGATCCCCATAAGGACCCACTGAGGTGTCCATATTACTAGGGATGTGCCTGACTGTAAAGTGTAAGGGTGTCTAAGATTTTCACATCCCTACAGTATTTTTGCATTCAGTGCATTTTTAAGACATATGGCGACTTGGTGTAAGATTTTGATTGACAGTTATAGCTACAATATCTAATAGTAGATGTAGTTCACTCAAACATCTGATTCCATCACAAAGTCTAACAAAGTAACTGACTTTGGCACAAGCCCTGCATGTAGAGAGGCAGGAATTCAGGTGATTTAGGCCCAGGCTTTAGGCCCAGGTGAGCTTTAGGCCCAGGTTTGGGAAACAAATATATTGATTTCTTAAAATATTTTGATTGGACATAATTCACAGTCTTTTCATTTGCAAATTAATGCTTTGGTAGAGCAAAAGTACATTATCTGTAACAAGGTAAAGGTATAGTATCAGTTATCTGGAACCTGTTATCCAGAAAGCTCTTAATTACAGGATCTCAATTTTTAGTCCATTTTAAGCAAATAATTAGAATTTTCTTTGTTATATTTTTTTTCTCTATACTACTAAAACAGTACCTTGCACTTGATGGTAACTAATATGCATGGCTCCATATGGATGGCAAACAATACTATTGGGTTCATTGGGGTTATTTGCTCTTTCAAATATTTTTAGTAGACAAAGTATGGTGATACAAATTACAGAAAGATCCCTTATCTGGAAAACTTCAGGTTCTGAGAATTTTGGATAAAAAAAAACAGATTTGTTATTCCTTGTAATACTTTAGTTTATGCCAATGGATTATTTGAGATATGCTATAGTTGGTCCAACTCCAATCTATGACACATTCCCCCTGTTACCAACGTGATCAAATGTACACCGTTAATGCCCAAAAAATTATGTTCTTTATCATGTGCCATGTGTTTATCTACATATTACCATATTTACCTCCCTACAAGTTTAAGCTCTACTCCAATTTTTCTTCATTTTCCTTAACTGTGTCTTTTACAGTACACTGTCCCTTCATATTGTCACTGTAAACTCTTTGCATCTGAGAAAACTCCCTCAATATGCTACTTATAAAAGGTCTTTGTAACTGAAATGCGTGGCCAGTGTTTCCTTTTTCTAAAACATTTGGGAAGTAAGATATTTGCTGTGTGTGGAGCACAGAAGATCTACAATACTAAAATGGTAATAAATGATGTGCTTTCCCCTAATAAATATAATTTGATTTGTGATAACCCATATAACATTTTAGCTATGTTGTAAATGCATAAACGGTGTACCTAGAGAAGAGAATGTTATTTCACCTTCCCATTGACTCCATTGCATTTTCACAATCAATTTCACAAATTGTTTCGCAAAGCAAAATGCACCAGTTCCTCTTATCCCTGATTATCGCCACTTATGATAAAATACAGTAATATAATATTATGCTGGGTGTGGGATGTGCTCTCATTCATGTTGTTGTTGTAAGAAGAAACTGAAAGACAAGGGTTTGGGGAACCCCCAGAGCAGCATAAGCACCAGCTAGAATTTGTTGTTAGATTAGCCATATGCATGGACACCAAGATAAGGAATTTCCAAGAGTGTAATTGCAGTAGCCAGGATGGTAATTAAAAAGTACTTTGGCCAGAATTAAGTACTGCTTTTACTCTGTGTTTGTCTAGATTAAAGTGTTCGGTTTGTTATGGTTAACAGATTATAAAGTAACTGTTTAAAGTCTGCTTATATTATTAACTGCTGATGCAACTCAGTCTAGTCTAATTCTGTCTAGTGCTGATACAGTAAAGCTAAGGTTTATTTAGTACCTTCCTTTGACACCCTAACAATACCAGTATAGAGACTGTTGTATAAATCATCCTCAACCTGATAGACGAGGCATTCAATATATCCCTTCATGCTCTGTCCAGGCACAACATTGAATTCAGTAAACCAGAGATTAGAAAAGTAGGAACTGGACAATGCAGAGTGAAACTGCCAATAAGATTGTTTATTCTAACTACTTGTTCAGGTTTCACAGACCATTTGTCAATTATCAAACTTGACCATTTTGTCAATTAAGTTAAGTTAAGTTTGAACCATTTAGTGGGAATAAATGCACGTACTGGAAGTTTAACTCGGCAGTGTCCAGTTCATATTTTTCTAGTGTCTGGATTACTGCAATCAGTATGGACCTTTCTTCAGGCATATGAATGTCAGGGAGCACAGTTATACAATACTGGTTTTTATTCCCACACTCCTAATTTCAACTAAGAAGTGGTGCTCTGCCAGTTGAAACTCACCAAAGCAGGAATATGCACACACACTTCAGAATGTTGGCTTTTAGCCTTTTATTAGCCATGGATGTGACTGAACTAGTATTTGTTTCTGGGGAAAACCCATTTCAATATAGTCACGCAAATATTGTTATTTTTTGAGCGTTATTTAATACTTGATAAATCAGCAGCATAATGAACCCCTTTTTGGTGTGAAAAACTATTGAGCTATGGGTGAAAAGCTCACTTTCTGGTATAAATAACAGTAAATTGCACTGTATTTAGATGGTTTATTTACAAATCACTAAGCTTGTCAAATTTTCTAATTCTACATAAAAATGAATTTCAAAATCAATAAAACATAAACAAAACACTAAAAATAAAATTGGTGTATTGTTTATTTTCTTCAAAACCCTTCATTGAGCTTCTTGTATTTGTTCTTAATATAGACCACATGACAAAACTAGATTATGGATTTCCTGTTGATATTTGTTAGTTCTATGGACTTTCTATTTATTTACATTTCTCAGTGGTTACAAATTTAAATAGAAGTGCTTGGTTAAATGTTTTTAATTTAACATGTTTTATCTAAAAACGCTAGTAGATATGTGGGCTTTAATTCACTGTAAATTAAAGTTAAGGGGCAGCCTATGAACGCTGAGACTATTCAATTATTTTGGTTTAGAAGCAAACCATGCTGTAGGGTATCTTTCTCGATTTAGTAGAAGAGCATCTTATCCTCACCTAGGGCTTGTATTTATCAGCGGGTATAAAAATGAAATACACACAAAAAAATTATTTCCAAATGATATGATGAATTTTAATAAGGTGCACTGTGACCATATGTAACATATGCAAATGTGTTGGTGGCTATGCCAACTCTGAGCTTTGATGGGAATCTGATCAGCTTATGTTTTGAGAAAGAATGAAGATCGAAGCAAATGTAACAAGGCTATTTTTGTATTAAGAAAGCTTCTTTACCCTAAATAGCAAGCAAAAATCTAAAGACTATGTCTATATATATATATATATATATATATATCTATATATCATTCATATTCCAGAAGCCTCCCGCACTCCGTTCACCATTTTATATCACCAGGTGCTTCCTTACTTTGCTCATTCATATATCCTGGAAGAAGGCATGACACAGACCTGTGGCCGTCCATCCGTAAACTTATCGCAAATTTCAGATTTGAGTCAAAGTTTTTCCTACAGGTATCCGGGACGGCAATGGGTGCGGCCATGGCACCATCATATGCCAATTTATTTATGCATGATTATGAGCAACAATGTATAATGCCCCGATATGGTCAAAATATTTTATTTTTGCGTAGATATATTGATGATATGATCATTATTTGGCAAGGTACTAAAGAAGATTTTTTCACTATGGTTGAAGAGTTAAATACACTAGACAGGCCTGTCAGATTCACTTTTGATATCCACCCAGAAAGAATACACTTTCTGGATGTTGAACTCTTTTTGAAAACTGCCCATTTGGAGTATACGTTATTTAAAAAACTGACAAAAATGTATTACTCCATTATAAGCCCGATGAAAAAATCTTTACCCATCTAGCAATTTTGTAGGGTGTTGAGGAACAACTCTGTTAGCCATCTGGCGGAGCAACAACTAGATGAGATGTGGGTCCGATTTAAAGATAGGGGTTATCCTGACAAGGTTTTTATATGAGGCCTTGACAATCGCTAGGGGACGGTGTGACAGGGCGTACACTGCTCCGCCTAAGCATCCTAGACTTACCTTCAGTACCAAATACACTGGGTGTACTAGTAAACTTAGTAAAAATTTAAATGATTACTGGAAAATTATCGAGACAGATCCTGACCTAAAGCGGGCTATTCCTGCACCCCCTATGGTGTGCTATAGGCGAGGTACAAATTTGTGTGACCTTCTTGTTAAAAGTGATCCGATTAATTGCTATCTAAAGAAACCCCAGAGATGGCTGGTGGGAGAAAAAAACGGGATGTTTCCGTTGTCCAAACTGCACATCGTGCAGATATATGAAGCCCGGGGTTTCTTTTTTTCACTCACATACAGGTAAACGATTTGCGATAGGGCAACATATCACCTGCACTACCTCCCATGTTATATATCTGTTATATAACCTGCGTGTGGTCTACCCTATGTCGGTAAAACAGACCCGACATTATGTTTACGGATGGACGGCCACAGGTCTGAATCAGTACTGCTTTTAGAGATGGGACCACTAATAAACCTGTAGCTAAACATTTCCTAGAGATGGGACACAGGTTGCCTACCTTTCGATACATAGCGATTGATCACATCCCCCCCAGGCGTGGGGGCGATAGTTCCAAAATGCTTCTACAGAGAGAGGCATTCTGGATCAAGAAATTGTTCCCTCTTATGCTTCCTGAATCACCGCTAAAAGCTTTATATAAATGTTATACAGTTATCTTTTTTGTTACAATGTAATGACACTTGTCCCTGTGGAATTGTTTTTATGTAACATTTCCTGCTTGTAGCACAAACTTGTGTTAACTCTTCAATGCATTCTTTTGGTGCAGTGTCATGCCTTTTTATCTATTTATATCTGAATATTTTACTGAGAACTAGGTCTTGACAATGGTCTTAGGTGGAGACCGAAACGTCGACCTGTCTTTCTTTTAAATGGATTAATAAAATTTAATTTTTTCAAACAACCGGTGTGCTCCAACTTCTTCCAATATATATCTATCTATCTACCTTTTGGTGGCATTTACTGCCCATTTTTTCCCTCTTTTTCCCTTCGCAAGGTGTGAATTAAATACATTTCAAATCTAGTCAAATCTACTGTAAGCAATCACAACATCCAAAGTTACAGACAGATGGATGATGCAATTTAAATTCCAAATCAATGTAATCATGAGCATCCAAGAGCAAAATACATTTGGTTAGAGTGGAAAATGCAATAGATATGAAAGATGTTTTGACACAAGACATTTAGAATGATTTATTTAAAATTCCAGTAAGATTCTGTGTAAGTGTCTACTTAGTACTGAGAGATGCAGAAGATCTAGAATTCAAATTGATGTTATGCCTTATAAGATTTAGACTTATGGATGTGATGAATAGTGTGAAATAGTTGTACAGATGTTAATGTCAACATCTGGAACAGTATGAGTGGCACCATGGTCACCAGAGGGCACACAATCTAGAGAAAATTGTAGAAGAGATGACATTGTCATTTAACACCCAGCAGGATGGATGTTCAAATGCAGAGGGACATGGAAACATTGTGTTTACCATAAAAAATATGATTTATCCTCTAGTTAATGTGCCAAAGATTTTAATTCCATCTGTCAGCTTATATGTCAAATCTAAACAGGAAAATAATTAAAGTCTTCAACAGATCTGTGGGGCCAAATAAACTTCAGATTACAATTGATCCATGTGATGAAGAATTAATACATAAAATGAACTAGTATGGAATGACACAGTGTGTCAGTTGAATACTTTCGCAAATGAGGAATGAGGTGGAGGAATGTCTGATTTATTGATTTGATTGTTTGCTTGACACCCCTTCCAAAGTTTATAATAGCTTCAAAGAAAATCTGGAAACAGGAATGCATTGGTATAGTGATCAAATTGTTAATGTTATTAGTTGAGTCCCTTATGGAGATATGTAATAAAATATGGAATGGAATAAAGATTTGTTTTCACGGCTCCCTCTGTTATGGAACCACATTTTTTTTATCAGGAGGGCAAAGTGCAAAAACATAGTGGATTACACCTAGCTCTGCTATCTTCCTGCTCGCTAATGACTTCTTTAAACTTAAATGCACCATATAGCCTTAGCTAGGCCTAGGGATCTAAGTACAGTCGAGTTGCCTCACTGACATCAACTTTAAATAAACACAAAATGATAAAATATCTTTAAAATGAAGTCTGTAGTGCAAGCTATAGCTTGATAGTCGGATAATTCCAACAGTAAATTTACAAAAAATGAACATGACATATTCAGGTGCAGCTAAACAACATTCATGCACACAGCCTCAACCAAACTACATTGCAGCCAAATAGAAGCACACATATCGCAGAGGCATCACACACCCTTTTTTAATGCACAGCTCAGGCTGTACATTGAGGGAGGGAATGTGATGCTACTGAAACCCATCTATATCCATTTTGACCTGAATAAGCCATTTGTGCTGTTCAATATAAAATAAAAATATATTGAAAAATTAAACAATTTGTATAGCATTTTATAAAGCAAATAATGTCTATTGGATGATGTTTATGTTTATCTAACCCTACTTTACCCTATGTATTTTATAATCCACTTCTGTTTTATCCATATTTTTAGAAGCAGTTTGATTAATATTATTGTTAAAATATAAACAATGCTAAAAATCTGTATATATAGCCTGTTTATATCTAGTTTAAATTACTATTAAAATGTCATTAATGCCAGTAAAAAACTATTGCCAATTAGAGGAAAATCATGTTGCTGCCTAGTGAAGCAGGGACTATGCATGGAATCATGTGCAATGGAACCAGAGCAGTGACATAGCAAGGAATCAAGTCAAAACCAGATATTAAGCTTCCAAAATTACAACCCATGCACTGGTAAACTCACAGAACAAGAGTAACGCTAGGATCATGGGATAAAAGCTATTAGCCAAGAACATACAAAATTTGACTGCATTGGAACCAGGGTCAGACTGGGGGACTCGGGGCCCACTGGGGCTGCTGTCCCAGGGCCCCCTCCTGCTTGGCACATGTGCTGCCAGGCACGCTCACTATCTTTTTGCTGCAACCTACCAAAAAAGGCAGCAGACAGGAAGAAGTCTCCGGATCTGGGTGAGGATCTGGGCTGGCGGGGCCCACAAAATCCTGGGGGACCACCGGGTTTTTTTCCCGGTGTCCCACCAGCCCAGTCCAACCCTGATTGGAACAGGCACAAGTTTGGAATAGAAACACTGAACAACAAACATAGGGGGTAACTGGGAGAAGATATAGATGTTTTGCACTTTTATAACTGATTTGTTAGCCAACCAGAATGTACATTAAAACTGCAGTCTCTGCATATCTCTCCAACAATATAAAGGTGGTACAGGCCACACATCTCTAAAAATTAAGGGGCTGTCTTGCAGCAATATGAGTGATCATTTATCAAAATATTTAAAATGCATAGTAACAAGCTCATACCCCACTGGAGTAGTTTTGCCCCATGGTAATTTTGCACTATAATAACATAGATATTTGAATGGCACACTTGTTAGCACCGCTAATTTACAGTGTGGTGCTTTCATTTGATTCCATACTTCAAAAACACACAGAGGGGTTAACTGGTTCCTGATGAACAGTAACTTACATGATTATAGGAATATCGTTGGGAACCACTGTGGAATGTGTTGTAGCTACAAAGGTAATAACTACTGCTTGTGTATATGAATAAGAAAATACAGCACCATGGACAGCTCCATTGTAATATGGTTCAGGCCAAGATCAATTGATGAATTTTAAGCTTGTTATGTTTCCTTACAAGAAATGAAGACTTCTGAGCAAATCAGTAGGACTGACAGCACAAAAAATAACCACAACCAAACTACTTTAAAGGGGACAGGTAGGAGAGGTGGCTTTTGTGCCTCGTATTGCTTTTGCGCTTGTGTCTGGTCTCTCTATAAACGACCCCCAAAATTCTTGTGTAGTTGATAGCTGCCGTTTTTTGTATATATAAATAATTAAATGAAGCAGGTAAAAAGACAGCATCATTGTAACCCATTATACAGAATGAATAAGAGATTGTGTTTGTAAAAAACATTAAAGACAATAACTTTTTTTTTTATTTATTCATATATTTATTGTTTTCCTTACTGGAGCAATTTTGTTGTCTCTTTCAACATTGAGGTCAGAATCAGTATTAAATCCTGAGGTGAAAACATACACATTTTGTGTCAGAAGTATGTGTTTTAAAAGTGTTTTTCCCAGACTATCAATTATTATTTTTCAACAATGCATCGTGACACTTTACTCTAGGGAGCCGTTAGCAGGCTGTAGAAAAAAAAATCAATCCAGTTTTACAACTTTTACCTTGGCAGGTATCCAACCCCTTATCAAGCTCGTGACTGATAATCTCTCATTCTTTTCACTACCTCTTTTCTACAGTTGCAGGATGCTCACATAAAAGTAAAAAATATTTGTGTCAGAGACAGCTATAATTTACCATTTCATTGGCTTCAGGTGAGCAGAGGAGATATATATTATTTGATGAATTATATATATTATATGAATTATATATATTATTTGATATCATTATTGAAACAGTTTTGCTTTTGGGATGCTTTGCATGTCGGTAGCACTGAGGAATTCTAGATATGCTCAGTTCAAAAATAGGATTTTTTTGTTTAAAATGTACTCTATGGGAGATGGCCTTCCAGTAATTTGGAGCTTTCTGAATAATGAGTTTCTGGATAAGGGATCCCATACCTGTGTGTTTGTTCAATAATTTATATATATATGTATTAATATACCACCTGTTGTAAAATATAAGGATGTTAGAAGTCACCAAGGAACGGGAGAATTTTCACCAGTGTCAGCTTCGCACCCATCGCACCACTTTGTCAGGCGGAAATACGATACGAATACTCTAATTCACTAATATGCAAAGTTTTGTCCCTGGGCGCCGAACTTTTCGCTAGTGTTACTGTGTTACGGCTGTGCGAGCATTTCATAGCGAATATGTGCTAGCATTCATTTGTACCTAGCGAAACTTCGCTAATGATCTTGCGCTTTGGTCAATTTGCAATTTAAAGTATGGACATCTTTATTATAAATGTTGCTGCAAATGGTTTCAGTTACCGGTTTATATTAAACATGCCCAAGGAACCTTAATAAAGACAAGAGAGTTAATATAACACCCTACACATGAGCCCACTGGAAAATTAATGATCAATATGTAATAAAATGTGTGGAGAAAACAACTTACCCAAAAAAAGTAAGTTAGGGCTTTTGCAGCCAATTCCACTTAAAAAAAGGAAAAGTCACCAGCTTTTTTTGAACTTTAATGCATTTTGAGCTCACAAGATATGATGTAAGTGACAGAAGATTGAGGAAGTTCTAGCTGCTTTATAGATCTTTGCCTGGTCTAAGGTGTCAAAGGCAACTCTGGCCATTGAATGCATAGGCAGTATTACTCTGTTATACAGTATCTATAAACTGAGTACAAATGTCAACTCTGATTTACTATACCAAAGTTTTCTAACACTGTGGGGCTCCATAAAAAATATAGGGAATATCATTACTTGAAATGTGCAGTAGAAATTAACAGTTGTTCATAGTAGTGTTAATGTCCTGCAATGCTGATGAGCTCTAACTTTCCTTAGATCATAATAACGTTATATCATCTTTGATAAATGTCTAAATTCATTAATAATATTTCTGCCCCTCTCCTGTAGTTTTCTCTTCCTCTGTCGATCTCCTGTGTATTAAAATTCTAATTGCTCTATTCTCTAGAAAAAAACATATGTTTTTCAATCAAAATGGTTAAATACAAAAAATAAATGCAGAATATTTCCAGTACTGTACATATGAATTGCCACCCTGTACCCCCAAACCTAAATGGTAAATATTAGATCTTCTGTGTCTTGTTATGAACACAGCAAAGGATTTGTTTGGTTTTGAAGAATCTAATTTGTATAAAGCTACTGCTCCCCTACAGCCATTTATTTCTAGAGTGACCTAATGAAGTCTACATGGCTCTGTTAATTACGTTTATTGACAAGAAGCTGTAGACCATTTATTATCACTAGCTTCCAGACACAAATGAAAGAGACTAGTGGTTAGCTGTAGATTTACAAACCAGTCTAAAGAAAACAGGGAACATTTACTAAACTGAAGAATCCTATATTTGTTTATTTGCCTTCTATTTATTTAGACATTTATATTAGTATAGATGCCATATTATCACCAAATAACACTAAGGGGCACATTTACTATGGGTCGAATTTCGAGAGTTAATTAACCCTCGATATTCGACCATCGAAGTAAAATTCTTCGACTTCGAATATCAAAGTCGAAGGATTTACCGCATTTTGTTTTATCGAATGATCGAAGGAAAAATCGTTAGATCGAACGATTAAATCCTTCGAAACGAACGATTGAAGGATTTTAATCAATCGATCGAACGATTTTCCTTCAATCAGAAATTATTTAGAAAGCTTATGGGGAAGGTCCCCGTAGGCTAACATTGGTGCTCGGTAGGTTTTAGCTGGCGAAGTAGCTAGTCAAAGTTTTTTTTAAAGAGACAGTACTTCGACTATCGAATGGTCGAAAGATTTTTAGTTCAAACCGTTCGTTTCCAAGTCGAAGCTGTAGTCGAAGTTCAAAGTAGCAAATTTGATGGTCAAAGTAGCCAAAAAAATACTTCAAATTTTGGAGTTTTTTGCATTCTAATCCTTCACTCGAGCTAAGTAAATGTGCCCACAACACTTGTAATGCAAAGGATTTTCTGAATTTTCTGTACATAATAGTTTAATGAAAGTATGTCTTCCCCTTATTGGACCCTAGACCTAAACATCCAACTGGCAAGCATCACCCCTTGCTGTGACAATATAGCTTACCACCAAAAACAGCCTCAAACCAATATTATTTGTAAACCTTTGCTATTTAGGTTCAAGTGAGACCACTCCCACCACCACATTCCTAACACTGTCAAATTCCCTGTCCACAATCTCCTATTTATGTGGCAATGCTGGTACACAGGATATCCAGGGCACTTTATTTATAGGTCTGTTCTTTTTTTTTTTCTTTTATAGTGGAAGCTGCCATGTTCTAGAGCAATTAATCCAGTATTGTCAGTTGCCTCTTTGTTATTTTAATGCTGCTTTTTAAATTTTACCAAATAATTTAACTTTAACATTTTTTCAGATACCAAGTGCCCTATATAAAGTCTATGTAAATTTTCACTGATTAGCATAATATTTCTTTAAAGGACCTACTCTAGAGAGATAAAATATCAACCAATGGTCATATCTTCTTCCTATAGCAGGAAGTAAAATGGGAGTTACTAAGTAAACTATGGCAACCTGTTTGTTTTCATTGTTGAAAGCTAGTTTAGTCAAGTTAATTACTGATTGCCATGGGTTACTGCCCAGTTACAAATTTGTCCAGTGTATTTGTTTCATTTTATTGAGGTTTTAATGGGTAACACAGAGTATGGAAAGAGGTTGAAAAGAGTAAGCATTGAAAAGTAGTAGGAAATAGGGGGTGGAGAGAGTGTATAGAAAGAGTAGAGGGGGTAGTTATGGCCATTCCTGTCAAGGTGCAATAGCAGATGTGACTGTGTGGTGGGCTTTTGTCCATTTTAAAAGGCCGTATTTCCTTTTTCTGGGTTGGCCAGTCATCGATCCAATACTTTTCCAACCTTCCAAAGTATCATCAATCGGTTTATCCAGAAGCCTAAAGTAGGAGCTTCATGGCTTTCTAGGTCATCTAAACTAGGGATGCACCGAATCCAGGATTCGGTTTGGGATTCGGCCTTTTTCTGCAGGATTCGGATTCGGACGAATCCTTCTGCCCGGCCGAACCGAATCCTAATTTGCATATGCAAATTAGGGGTGGGGAGGTAAATCACGTGACTTTTTGTCACAAAACAAGGAAGTAAAAAAAATGTAGGATTTTTTTTCGGTATTCGGCCGAATCTTTTGAGAAATATAAAAAAACTTGTTTCCAACATGGCAACACTATGGTTAATGGATATGGTTAATATAAGGCATGCTTAAACTGATATACAGTACACGGAGCAGATTTTCTAATTTATTTAAAATCCCCACCAAGTGTAGGGGTATGCAGAAAACAACTCAGCAGGTGACAGGGGACTGCCTCTCCCAGCTACTAAGTTAGGGGTTTATAAATTAAAGTTCCTTTTTCCTAGAGGTGGCAGAAAGAGCAGCATTGTATTATTTGTACACTAATGTTTGGATATTGTAAATCAAGCACCCATTGATAACGACTTTTACTCTGGCATCTTAATGATAACCTATAACTCTGTTTTACGAGTGCCACTACATTGGCCATAATTGTCTAGTCAATTTATACTTGGTATCTACAAAGTTACTCATATTTTTCTCTAAACAGTTTTTGTGTAGATTCACTTGCCACCAAGATAAAACCATTCTTATTAAGTGGAGGTGTGTACAGCATATTCTTTATTTTATTCTCGATAATGTTTTCACACTTAAAGGTGAACTATAGAGTATTATGTGTAATAATTTTCTTTTCATCCTACTCTTTTTGACTATTAAATATAAGCTGCCCTGTGTCTATACATACAAGAGAGGGTTTTATTTACATGTAACTCTCTACATTGTTATTGCAATATTTAAAAGCACTATTTAGAGCAGGGATCCCCAACCTTTAGAACCCGTGAGCAACATTCAGAAGCAAAAGGAGTTGAGGAGCAACACTAGCATGAAAAATGTTCTTGGGGAACCAAATAAGTGCTGTGATTGGCCATTTAGTAGCCCCTATGTGGATTGTCAACCTATATTGAGGCTCTGTTTGGCAGTACACCTGTGCTTTCATGTACTGGTTAAACAAATCATAACTGTAAATGTTGTCATTCCTGAAAGATTATAAACTAGCCCAAATAACTAATGTAAAACAGCCTCGTAGTATTTGATCTTTGGTCAGCTGTCTTGTGGAGGGCTTGATCTGATTTATGATTCCTAGTGGCAAATTTACTTACCTTTGAAGTTGCGTCAGCTTCAAGCACTTCTCTGCACTTCACCAGGGCACCCTAATTCACTAAACTCCGAAGTTGTGCTCAGGGAGGTGAAAGGTAGCGAAGTTGCGCTAGCGTTAATTTGTCAATCAAAGCGAAGTTACACTAGGGATGCCTAATTTGCATACGGCGCCAAGTTATAGTACAATGGACGTATATGTAGCAGCAAATACATTACACTACACAAGCCTGGGAAAGCTTCATAAAATAAAATAGAGTTTGTATTTTGCCATATACATGCCTACTGTATAGTTTAGGTGCCATATGTTAGGAAATGTAGGGGAGAAGGAGGGTACCCCCAAAAAAATTTACGATCTTTTTCAGCCTATCACCCTTAAAAAAGTAAAAGACGCCAGGTTTTTTGGCACTTAGAAAAAATGTCAAATTTTTTTGAAGCAAGCCCTATCTACTCTATTGCACTTTGCCTGGTCTGAGGTGGCAAAGGCAAGTCTGGCGGTAGAGAGGTAACGTTCAGTAAAATGCGCAAGTGAATTAACATAGTTACGTCCCTTCTCCATAGCACAACTTCGCCTGGCGTAAGGGTGCGAAGTAGCGCTAGAGTATGTCCACTTCGCTAGCGAATTTATGCCAGCACCCGTTAGTAAATAGGCAAAGTAACTAAAGTAACTAAATGATATCACGTTGGTGATTTTTCACGTTAGCGTTAGCCACTTCGCCCTTTAGTAAATTTGCAAGCAGATCCAGGGCAATAGGTACTGTCATCCGCTCATTCCCTGCTCTCCACAACAGCACCCCTTCTGCTCGCTGCCCCACATCCCCCACTCACCACCCCTCAATCACTTGCTTCAGGTTACCCTTCAGGAACTTAAAAGTCAGGACAGACATAGGGCAGCTGTGGAGTATATTGTGCAATCATTTATTTTTTCTTTGGCAATTCCACAGTCCCCACCCCGTTGCTCTCCTTTACAGTAGATTTAAGCAAATCAGAAAACTTTTTCTCTGTACTAATAATAAACCACTACCTTGTACTTGATCCTAACTAAGTGGCATGTATCCATATTTGTGGCAAAATAACACTTGTTTAAATTATTTTAAAGGTAAGGTTTTTTTAACATATGTGATCCAAATTATGGGGAAAACCCCAGAGCGGAAGTCTTACAGATAACAAATCTTATACCTGTAAATGCCCTATGCCTCCCTATAAATGTGGGCCTGACTGGATCTCACTGGAGCCATTGCATTTTCAGGCCCAGCAACAAATTCCTTTAAAAAATCAACATGAATATCTTAAACTGTCACAAATAGGTTGCACTGAATGAATATGATTGTCATGTATGATGGTATACAGGTATGGAACCTGTTTTACAGAATGCTAAGGACCTGGGGTTTTCCAGATACAGATATGAGACCTATTATACAGAATATTTGGGATCAGTTTTCTGGATAATGGATCTTTCTGTAATTTGGATATGCATACCTTAAATCTACTATAAAAGCAAACATGAATTAAACACATTACAATGGTTCTGCTTCCAATAAGGATTCATTATATATTGATTTGGATCAAGTACAAGGCATTGTTTTATTATTACATAGAAAAAGGAAATCATTTTTAAAAATTTAGATTGTTTGGATAAAATGGAGTCTATGGGAGAGGGCCATTCCATAATTCTGAGCTTTCTGGATAACAGGGTTTCCAGATAACGGATCCTAGACTTGTTTACAATCAATATAACCAATTTTTTTTATTAATACGTTTTTCTGTGCAACTTGATTAACTCTGTCTCTTTCTGTAATTGGTATCTCCATACCTTCTACTAATAAATTTGTTAGAAATTGTGTTGCCTCCAATAAGGATTAATTACATCTTAGATGGGATCAATACAAGGCACTGTTTTATTATTACAGAGAAAAAGGAAATCATTTTTAAAAATGTGAATTATTTGATTACTGTGCATTCTAAGGGAGTTTGCCTTTCCCTAATTCTGGATAACAGGCTTCTGGATAATAGATCCCAGACCTGTTTATAATTAATATAAAAAAACATTTTATTAATAAACATTTTTTTCTGTGCAACTCGATTTACTTAATTAACACAATGACATTGATATTGGCATGTTCTATTATCTTCTATGATCTTCGTTATATTAAACTGAATTAGTATATCAATGATTTAATACAGGCAAATGTATAAACTTTTTCTTGTAAACTGCATTACAATTACTGTAAATAACATATCAAACAAGTTATTAACACACAGAGTTGTTTTTATGAAACGTTTATATTTCATTTATCTGTTTAGAGCTCTGCATTTGTTTTCATGTTCTTCTCAGGAGGACTCATCTATTTCACCCCGTCTTCCACTCCCACGTTCTCTATTAATCACTAAACCTCCCGAGGCTCCATTGTCCCTGTTCTTTCTATCCTAATCAAGCTCACTGAACTCCTCTCTAGCTATCCATAGCCTTTTGCCAAATCTTAAATGGACTGTTTTGAAACCAGAATTGCTTTGTGTGGTGATAGAGGGCAAAGGGCACCTGTGTAGATGATGCTCTTTCAGACTCAGAAAGTTGCCTTGTGCATTGAGAACATTTTTTTAATTCATTGTGGGCAGATTCTTAGGGATGAATATTGCAGTTAAGTCTGTTACTCCAAAGATGTTATAGTTTTGATAAAAACACAGGCTTTAGATTAACTTCAAATTAATTGGGGGGGGGTGCTATTAATTTTTACAATAGTGGCTTTAAATTTATCTCTAAAATAATCTTCGCTTTCTAACAAAATATCTATGCCATTTATGTAGATTTAGTTGGTTATTAACCATTTAGCTTAAATCTGTAAAATACTATTGATGATTAAAACTTTTCATGATGCCATTAGTACTGGGACAAGATCTATTATGCAGATTGAATGGGATCTGGGGTTTTCCAGATAATGGGTTGAGTCTGTAATTTGCATCAGAATAACTTAAGGCTACTAATAAACTTTTGAACATTAAATATAACCATTAGGGTTGCCTCCAATATGGATTTGTGCATCTTAATTCCAATTGAGTTCTTTTTTTTAATTACAAAGAAAAAGGAAATTATTTTTAAAAAAAATCATTGTGAGTTAATATAGAATCCTATGGTAAAAGGCATTCCGGACAATAGATCCCTACCCATATAGTATTTTTTTCAGGTTGCTGCAAAATGTAAAAAAAAAAAGTATATTCAGACGACAGTCTACAAGATTAAAAAAAGGAAAAAAAACCCCTCTCTATTTATGAAAAATTTGTTTGGACCAATGTTGACTAATCTTATCTATTCCTGTATTTACAGGGAATAGATATTTATAAATATGTCTGCTACTGAAATCAACCCCCAGAATAGAATTAAGTTGGACTACTCAAAGCAGTCAAATTCTGATCAACTGTCAAATGTATCTGCTTTGATAAATTCGTCAATTTGTTAAATACTCACTGCCAGGAAAGTTTTTCAGATAGGAAAGTGTCTAGTAAGTACAGGTATGGGACCTGTTATACAGAATGTTCGTGATCTGGGTTTTTCTAAATAATGGATCTTTCTATAATTTGGATCAACTAGATCCAAGTCTACTCATCCACTAGGACATCATGTAAACATTAAATAATTAAAATTGGCTGGTTTTGCTTCTAATAAGGATTAATTATATCTTAGCTTGTATCAAGGACCAGGTACTGTCCTTATTACAGAGAAAAAGGAAATAATGGAGGAAATGGAGACTATGGAAAACAGCCTTTCTGAAATTCAGAGCTTTCTGTCTCTCTGAATAAGGCTCACATACCTGTAAGAGCCTTCAAATGTTATGTTTCTATGTGATATTTTTCAGTGTATCAGAAACTGGTCCAAAGAGGGTCAACTAAATCCATAAATAAAATATTCAGAATAAAACATGTTATACATGTAATAAAAAAATGAACCTTACAATATCATACCTCAGGTTGTTTCATATTTTATAAGAGATGCAGAATCAAACTGATTTGGCAGGCTATTCCATTTGGTTAAAAACAAGATGGTCCAAGGCATCCAGAATTCCTCTTTGCAGCATTCATCCATGAATGTGTCTTGCTGAAGCGGATGTAAACATTTCAAACAATTTTGCATTTGTAATGGCAATTTTGCTGGTTCACAATGGCATTTGCACAGCTATGATTCTCACTTTTATATCACTGCTAACTAGGTATTATGCTCACGACTTCATCACTGATAAACAGTACTTTTTCACTTCACAAATTGTATTTTTTTCTCTAAAAATTAGCTATTCTTTTAATTTCTCTAAAACTTGATATTTATTAAGTGTGAAAACCACGAAACACTCTGATACAAAACTTCTTTGTGTTAAATCAGCTAAGGTCCCATAGAAGTCAATGACTTCAACGAAAGTCTGCGAACATATGGCTTTTGTCAGCATTTACAGTGTATGTAATTAAATTTCGCAAGTGAAAAGTCTTTTTAGCGGTAAATCCTTACCCTCTACTCCAACCAGCAGCTGCGACCCAAACTGGACGCTCCTCAGGCTTTTCCCCCCAAAACTCTCAGTCAAGCTAAGGTTGCGGCTGGTTCCTAGTGCCGATTAGTTCCCCCGTGACGCCATTGGGACCAGGGTCGGTCTGGGACAGCAGGGCCCAAAAAGAGCTGGGGCCCACCGGGTTTTTTTTCGAGGTGTCCCGTTGGCCCAGTCCGACCCTGATTGCAATACATAAAAATGAATATGGCCTGATAAGCACCAGGATCTACAGTCCAATTAAAGGACCAATTAAAGGAATACTTCATATTAAGGCAACACCTTATAAATACAGGTATGGAATGTTTTGAATTATGTGAAGGCCATCTCCCATAGACTCCATTTTAAAGGGGTGGTTCACCTTTAAGTTAACTTTTAGTATGTTATAGAATGGCTAATTCTAAGCAACTTTCCCATTGGCCTTCATTTTTTCAATAATTTTTTAATTATTTGTCTTCTTCTTTTCAGCTTTCACATGTGGGTCACTGACCCCATCCAAAAACAAATTATTGTTATCGCTACTTTTTATTACTCGCCTTTCTATTCAGGCCCTCCCCTATACGCATTCTTCTTTTTCAAATAAGTGCATAGTTGCTAGGGTAATGTGGACCCTAGCAACCAGATTGCTGAAATTGCAAACTGGAGAGATGCTGAATAAAAAACCGAATAACTGAAAAACCACAAATAATAAAAAATGAAAACCAATTGCAAATTGTCTCAGAATATCAAATAATTAAAAAAAATTAAATTATTTTCTTTTTCTCTGTAATAAGAAAACAGTACCTTGTAATTGATCCAAACTATAATGAACCCGTAATGAAGTTAAATCAGTACTGTTGGGTTTATTTAATGTTTCTGAAAATAATGATTTTAATAGACTTCAGAAATGGAGATCCAAATGACAGAAACATCCCTTATCTACAAAACTCCAGGTCTGAAGCATTCTGGATAACAGATCACTTTCAGAAATCCTGGCAGGGAAGGAGGGACTAAACACTGATGTTACAAATTGTAACAACTTCTCCATAGCTTACAGACAGCATGCAGGAACTACATAACCAACAATGCATTGCACTGAAATCACGTGTACAGGGAACTGTGGGGTTTGGAGGATGCAGTCTAAGGACAGCTGGCTTTTGATACAAAGTAACAGTAGTCAGCCAGATCAGCAAAGTAGTCAGTAAGATCAGGAGGAAAGCAAGGGGTTAGGCTTAGGGAACTGTCAGAAACCATTAAATATGAAAAGTCCACAAATTTTTGATTGGTGTATTGCAAAGTTGCTTGAAATATTTTTATTAAAAAGCTTAAGTTATGTTTGTGTGGAGTTCCCCTTTAAATTTGCTTATAAACTCCAATAGACAGATATTGAGATACTGCAAATTGTATTCATTTTCGGTCACTAAGTAGAAGTGTTAGAATAATATAGTCTTTTTTTATATGTCATATTTGGCTTCGGGGATAAACAAATACAATCACTTCTGAAATATTCATTATCTGCATGGATCAGGTTTGTCAGAATATCATTATTTGCTGGAAGGACAAGCAAGACTTCATAAGATAATTGAAAGAATATATACATTTGTTTCATGAACGAGCATAATAGCGTCACAGTTGGGTAAATACCTTGTAGACCAAGCAGCTACAAAATACATTTGAAATACAATGATACAGAATACCAGCTGAACAATATATATTATACATGTATACTGTACATTGTAATACAGAGCATCAGAGATCTGGTGCACACTGATGTTACTGCTCCATATTGTTACCAGTCAGCCTGGCACATGTGAGAATGCTGGGTGTAAAGATGGATAAAGATGGCAGTAGACATAAGGCCTGGGCCACATCCCTACTGTATGTCATCTAAGTGTCAAATATAGCCCTCCAACTCAAACTGGGAAAACTTTTCAAAACGGGTACTTTATGTGCAATATTATGAAAGTGCTTGAAATGTTAAAATGACAATTATGGAAAAAGAAATCATTGTTTACGTGTGTTTATAAATTACTCCTCATACAACTGGTGAATAATTACATAAAGTCATTTAGCTTTCCGTGTGTTTAAAAGGTAATAAACAGCTATTGTGCTTACTTCATAAACTTGTCAGATTATCTTCATTTTATTTTCCTGAACAAACTGAATTTCTATAGTGTGCATCCCCAGCCTGTTAATAAATACATCACCCTTAAAACTGCTGTGGTATTAAATTTACAGCAGATAAAATATGGATGAAGTTGCTGCGCTTCAAGTACGTCAACTGTGATTTAATATCTCTCACTAGTCTTATAAGGAGTAAAAGATTACTCGGCTGCTCCGACAGCAAGATAGTGACCTTTGCTCCCCAGTAAAAGCTACTCAGCAAATAGCGCCAAATGAAGAAGCAGAATAACATATAGATTTACCATAAGGAAAATTGATCTAAAACCATACATCAAATGTGCTGATCAGAGCGGCACAAAAATACCTCATAATCTTGGTATTTAATTGGGAAAAGTTTTAGAATTAAACAAACTGCTTACAGCAAGGAAATACTGCAGAATGGGTTTCCTTCCCCTCCAGACTAGCAGAGGAATGCATTTTTATTCCATCAACAAAAATAGCTTCAGCTCAGTTACTACCTTTATTGTGTTGATCATATAACCTGAACTGACTTTCAGAGCAGTAAAACCGTAAACTGTAAAAACCACAAAAACCTCTAATACAAAACTTCGCCAGGTAAAAGTATTCGAGGTCCAATAGACTCTTAGAGGTTTTCATATTTTTCATCGCTAGGATTTGTCCAAGGTTTTTCAAGGTATCTGTATTTTTAGCGCATCTTTCCGTGTGTGCTTTTTTAATTCTGATTTTGTTATAAATCTCATGACATTTGGGGGCAGATTTACTTATGGTCGAATATCGAGGGTTAATTAACCTTCGATATTCGACTGCCGAATTGAAATCCTTCGACTTTGAATATCGAAGTTGAAGGATTTACCGCAATTCGTTCGAACGAACAATTAAATCCTTCGAATCGTTCGTTTCCAAGGATTTTAATCCATCGATCAAACGATTTTTCTTCTACCTAAAAATTGTTCAAAAGCCTATGGGGACCTTCGGTAGGTTTTAGGTGGCAAACTAGGGGGTCGAGTTTTTTTTTTAAAGAGACAGTACTTAGACTATCGAATGGTCGAATAGTGAAATGATTTTTAGTTTGAATCGTTCGATTCGAAGTCGTAGTAGAAGGTCGAAGTAGCCCATTCGATGGTCGAAGTAGCCAAAAAAAATCATTCGAAATTCAAAGTTTTTTTTATTCTATTCCTTCACTCGAGCTAAGTAAATGGCCCCCTTGTAGTTCTTGTATGTAATTTTTTATGAAAACAAATCCAACCAAACTCCCTTCCACGACTTGAACTCATTTCTCAAAAAAATCTGAGCAAAAAAAAGTCATGACAAAATCAAGCGTCAATTCATATTGTATTAGTGATGCTCTGAAAACGTAATTTTACGTTTCAATGTGAACACTTTTTTGGATTATCGGACAAAAACGATTAATTTTTTGGTTTATCCAGAGCAGATCACAATGTTAAGAAACAACTTCGGGGACTTCTGCCACTGACTTCTACAGTACATGACCTTGACAGGTTTGAGATGAAGTATTTTTCGGATTCAGATTTTCAGCAGCTTTGGGGTATGATAAATCCATAAAAAAAAATTCCATGAAAAATTCAAGTTTTCTCCCTAAAAAAATGAGGTTTAATAAATGGGCCCCTAAGAGTTTGTAAGTTTAGTCGTGGTTTCAAAAACCACAAGTATCACTAACATTAGACTTGCATCTAAAATTAGATGCAAGAAGAACACCAATAAACGATTAATATCCCAAAAATATAAATAAAATGTAGTTTTCCTACAACCAAAGGCATGTGAATGTTTCAAAAAGACATACACAACATGGCTTGTCTGTTGACTTGGAGAATAAAGATCTCCCAGGATAGAACCAAACTGTCAAGACTAAGACCTGATTTAAAAGCACAAAAAATGTCATCAGTGCAGTTATCAGCCCATCAACGATTAGTGCAGAGTCATTTACCACCTATGTCACTACATCAATCAATATGTGTCCGCTTCCACCAGACCAAAGCCATCTCTGATGGTTCTTAACTGTAGGAACTCCACCAGTTTCCTAGAAATACCTATTGATTAGGTAGATGTACTGTATTTTGCTGTTACTGTGTGCTGCAATGCAGAAACTCTAGAAACAAGGATTTGGCGAGATGAAATTAAGTGCATCTTGCAAAGAAGCAGCTGACAGAAACACAAGCTATTGTCATTTTTAAATTGGTATCCATATGAAAGGAACATAGAAATTTCAATACATAACTGGCTATAGGGTAGGATTAAGCAGTCTGATATTATCTCTTCCAACCAATGTTTTTTTTTTTAAATACTTGAATGCTCCAAAGTTGACTTGACTTAGGGCAAATGGTTATTGCCTGGATTTATTTATTTTTTTTCATTCACAGTATGAAAAAAACTTAAAGAATGATTTAAGCATTAAAAAAGCCTACATCGTACATATTAAAAATACATTTGTTGATTAACTTTTTTAAACAGCAGAAGATGGCGAAGAATTAACAAGTGAAAGAATCAAAAGAAATGGATGGAACTTAATCATTCAGTGAAGCATTTTGTTCAGAAGTCGCTATATACCATAATAGGTTCGGTCTAATCTTTATTATTTGGTGCTCTCTAAAAGGAGCAGAAGTAGAAAGAAAAACTTTATTTTTTCTATTCAGGCAAGAAACTCAATGCGCAGACTTATGGAAGGTTCTCTTTGCCGCTTCAGCATTTTAAAGAAAGGCACAATTTGTTTTTAAATTAAGTATTTGAAGGAGAACAGATTCATTTTTCTATTTGAATCAGACATTGTGGATGCACCGCACTGACCACTACAAACTGTTGTCTAAGGAGTAATTGGTTTATTTCCTAAAATGGGACTTCACTGCAAACTCAAAAAAATAAGTTACTTATCTCTTCTTAGGTGGAAGTGGGATTTTCAGACATCTGCTGCTTTGTAATGCCATTGCTTCATCAAGAGACATATAATTCGATGTGTTTTAAACACAGCCGCTAAGTTCTCATATTTTATCCCATCTGCCCATAGATTTAATGTTGTAGGCCTGTATATCTTCTCTAACAACCTCAGTCTTTTTTCTGCTAGCACAATAGGTTTGCCTAGACTTCGGTGACAGATGTGCATGCAAATACAAGCACACTGTAGACAGGAATGCGTGAAAAGATCCTTTATTCTTTGTGTCTTTGCAACTCTCTTTTTTTCAATTCAGACCTCAAATTGCAGAAATATTGTAAGTTAAACGAAGACTTCCAGACTTTACTAGAATGGAAAACATTATTTCATAGACCGATATTTCTTAACCATTTTTCATTTCATTATATTCAGAGCCCATAGGGACCAGGGTGACCCATCATTGGGTCTCAACCCATAGGTAACATATCCCTGTTAGGGGAGCTTTATTAAAGAGTGTATCCAACAAGACAGTATTTAAAATATACTGTTAATTTATTGCATATCATTTATTTATTTGTACTGAACCTGCCATTGATTGGATTTGTGGAAAGCGGTTTAGTCAGGGTAAGGGTATTATAGACTTGCCTTATAGGAGAACTAACCCCCCCCCCGTAATGTTAAGTCCCCACCGGCCCCCCTCCATTGGCCCCCTTTCCTGCCTCCCCCCTGCACAGTCTTACCCCTAAATTATTTTCCCTCTAGAAATAGCGACCACAAATGCAGAGTGAGCGCAGCGGAGCTCACAGGCGCCATCTTCTTATCTTTGGTAATCTTTGTGCCTTCTTTCTCCCTTTTGGCAATTATGTCTCTTTTGGCGCATGCACAGTACTCAAAAAATTGCTTCAACTGTGCATGCGCCAATACGCTGCTCCATTCACGAAGATTGCTGAAGATGGCGTCTGTGAGCTCCGATGCGCCCATTCTACATTTGGGTCACTATTTCTAGAGGGAAAATAATTCAGGAGTAAGACTGTGCAGGGAAGAGGCAGGGAAGGTGCCAACAGAGGGGGGGCAGTGGGGACTTAACATCACGAGGGGGGTTATTTCTCCTTTATGCATGTAAAGCTTGACTGAGGTGCAATAGAGGTTTTAGGAGAGGGGATGCCATGTTTTCTTCCCGTAATGTAAAAAAGAAGGATTCTGGACAAGGTTTATGGAAACAGGAATAAGTCAGTGAAACATTACAGTTCCTAATATCCTACTAACACATATCATGAGTTCATTATTTTCGATACAGCTCTATTCCATTATATCATACTAATGGGCAGCCACTCTAGTGCAGGCAAGAGGTTCCCTCTTTGATCTACATGCCATTATAGGTGGTTATACTTAAATGAAGGCTGTTTCCACAACTTTCCTGTGTTAAAATTTTGCAAATTTGTCTTCCATTCATCATTCAATCCCATATTCTGAAAAGGAGTCTTAAGATATCTAGTTTTGCTTCAAAGTTTTGTGAAGGCAGAGCAGAAAAGGCGGCACATCATGCATCGGTCGATTTCTCCTCCCTGGCAATCTCCTATAAGGAAGGCAGGGAAGAGAAATTGAGCCTTTTCTGAAGAGGAGCACAAGCAGAGTTTCGGTAATATAGAAGTTTAATATGTCTTTGTGGTTTTTTTTTTTCATTCTACACTAACAAATTTTTTAATAAAAATGTTACTAATGTTACTGGTCCTTTAAAGTATGACATATCTGTTACTATTGTAGTTAGTTGGGCACATTGAAGCACTTGACCTTTATTATTATAGACTATGATAGTTGGCACAATTGTTTTAATGTTATTATGCTATCTAGTGACTAGTACGTTTTTATTTGAATTATTAAGGATAAAAAGCTGTTTTACCGACATGACTGTGTACATCAAGTTAATACATGAGTAGGTTTAAATTGCAGTTATTTAATGTCTATAGTACCTAGGGATACACCGAATCCTCTTTTTTGGATTCGGCCGAACCCCCGAATCCTTCGCAAATGATTCAGGCGAATACCGAACCGAATCCGAACCCAAATTTGCATATGCAAATTAGGGGTGGGAAGGGAAAAACATTTTCTACTTCCTTGTTTTTTGACAAAAAGTTAAATAATTTCCTTCCCGCCCCTAATTTGCATATGCAAATTAGGATTCGGATTCGGTTTGGCCGGGCAGAAGGATTCGGACAAATCCTGCTGAAAAAGGCAGAATCCTGGCCGAATCCCAAACCGAATCCTAGATTCGGTGCATCCCTAATAGTACCCAAGAGGGAGTTCTATATCGGATGGTCATTCAACCTCTCCATCACTTTGGTTCATGTTTGAACAATGAATTCTGGCACTTGAATGCCAGCCTTAGGGGTGGAGGAAGGGGAAATGGCCTCTAAGTCAGAGGCAGACTATCATGGCTTATACTCAATGTGAGGAATCATGTCACACACACATACACATATATATAGCAGTTGAGATAGTGTTTATGCATTTTTTGTACATACAGTAGGCCCAGCTAACTTATATCACAAAGGGAGGTATTTTCCCTTTACAGGCAGGTGGTTATTGCTCTGATTTTATTCTGCACCTGGCACTGGTGCAAGTGTGCATAATTCTCCATTCTCCTCAGGTCTTTCAACCAAATTTATATTCTCATTTTATGATATGCAAATAATACATTGGAAACTTCAGCTTGAAAATATTGGTTCTGTAACGTTCTCATTAACAAAATTGTAGTTGTTTTATTATTTTTCTTTTGCATTATCCTTTATTTAATGTTTATTTTATTTTTTTATTTATTTAACAGCTTGTTTCTACCAGGTCCTTCTCTTCCTAACCTTGAATAGAGATCCTCTGCATACACAAAGGTAGCAGTTTAGATCACCTATGTCCTGAGAAGAAAATAGTAACAATATTGTGGCAGCCAATCAGACGATTGCTTTCAGTGCTTAACCTGCAGCTGAAAAAAACTAATCACTGATTGGTTGCTATAGGTTACTGCCTGAAAAAAACGGCATATTACAAAAAAGCCAAAATATTTTAAAAAATGCAGCAGTTTGCTAAAACATTAATTTGCCATTGTCTTTTTTGGAATCCAGAAAAAGTAGACCAGACGCAATCTGCCAAATTGCTTGAACTTTGCTCCCTGCACATAAATAGAATGCAAGTCTATGCACTCCAAAACAGAGGGCAGCGACCCATGTGTTCCCTATGTGCAGTGCTGGTTGCATTTGTATCCCTGTATTCATGAGCATCAGACTGAGGGTAACATTGGCATCCCCTAATTTGTGCCTCATTCAGATGTATGAGTTAGGGAGCGCCAGCAGACAAGATTGTTTAGAGCCCTGCTTCCTTGCAGCTGCCACAGCTATGCTCTGCACCTCGCACTGGATTTGTAATACTTTTTTTTCCCTTCACCTCGCACCAGATTTCTTTATCCTAGGTTAGATGCAGAGTGCAGGCTAATCCCAGATGGAAGTACACTTTGAATGAACACTAAGGAGTGCTTTGCAATGTGCAAATTGCAGAGCAATTCCTCATGTTTTAACCCCATAATACAACACTTTCCCCCACAATTCCAGTGTAAATTTAATTGTGTGCAGATTATCATTCAGCACAATTCCAAGCTCCGGGGCTCCTCTGGATTAATAGGCACACTTGTGAGCAATTCATCAGAACAGGTGCAACTACCAATATGAATGCCATCAATATGTGCATTGTATGCGTCCATTTTTTTTTCATAAATGAGCCCTATGTTGACATGTTTCCAATAAGCTACTGCCTAATCGATAAAGATAAAGATCAACTACTAGTTAGGTATGTTTCAATAAGACAAAAAGTTTGAACTTGATGGACATGTCTTTTTTTCAGGATTTTGCTCGAAAATGCAAATAATTCGATCAATTCTAGTTTTTCCCACATAAAACGCGATAAAGTCGAGTTGTCCTGTTACACAACTCTAACTCGTACAATAGAGTTTTTTTCCAGTTTCTTAAATAAGAAACCATTTGAGTTGTGAGTTCTTTCAAGTTCATTCGAGGTATCATTAGATTTTGCCTCCATTTAGGATTAATTATAGTTTAGTTGGGAGCAGGTACAAGGTAATGTCATATCTTTACAGAGAAAATGGAAATCATTTAAAAAAAATTGAATCAAAATTTATTTGATTAAAATGGAGATGGCCTTCCTGTAGATTGGAACTATCTGGATTACGGTTTTCTGTATAACGGATCTCATACCTGTTTCCAAATTAATTAAGAAACATAGGATCAATTTTGGTATACACTTCTTTTTTCTCTGCTTCACCAGTGGGAGTTTTTACATAAGTAATGAAATAACCTTCAAAGGAAGCCTTGCCATTCTCTATGGAATTTCAACATGATTGATCTCACAGTTTTCCAAGATACACACGTTTAGGGTTCATGAAGCAATACTTGCAACTGAAACAGGTTTAGAGCAAGTATCTTACCCAAGAGGCAAGGTACCCATGAGAGGGTGTTCATACACTGGCACATACTTTAAATACATTTGTTATACTTCTAGCTCTGGGGACCCTTTCATTTCTATATGTCCTGGGGTTTCTAATAACTCTAAGTGTATAGTAATCTATCAAACCAAAAGAATTTATTGTCTGTTTAATCAGGAATATCAGGAATGCTATTTGTTTGGCAGTCATGTGGCACATTTCTAGGGGACCTTGAATTCCAATTCTCTTGTGAAATAATACGTGAAAAAAATGGGCAACCAGATGGTTTAAGTGGATCTGCACCACAGGATTCCGAGTGATATTCTACAACAGCACCAGGAGACCATGGGGCTTACTTACTAAAAGCACTAACTATCAATCATTGGCAGCCATTCAAGTGCAATGACAGTTAATGTCTTTTACACTCCATTGACTTAACCCCTACAGGCTACATTCATTACTGAAATCTAAACCCATACAGAGTCAACAAAATAAATCTACACTGAATTATTTTTTACCAAATGAAAAGCTTGCCTAATATATAGGCAGGACTGTCTGAAATATTTAGGGGCATATTTATAAAGCTGTGTAAAAAACATTGCAGAATTACAATTTTTATGCACGGCACATTTGTGTTTAGAGAAATGGTAAATCCAAGAAGCTTTGACTCGGCTGTGAAGCAGCAAGTAAACTGGCATAGATACTGGCATAGATTTAGTAACATTTTGCAAGATACACCAGTTCCGTAACAACTTACTAACTGCTCCACTTTCTAAGCACATTAACTAGACTTACATGTTACCATACACTTCAATGGATGCTCTGCCCATTGAAACAGAAAATAGCATCAATTACATCAAAAGGGAAACAAGACATTATTCAGTACAATTATAATTAATTAACAACAATGGGACCTGTTATACAGAATCCTGGGGTTTTCCGGGTAAGGTATATTTCTGTGTTTTTTCTCACCATACCGTAATCATTTAAACGTTGAATAAATCCAATATGATTGGTTTCCCACCAAAAAGGATTAATCATATCTTAGTTAGGATCAGGTACAAGGAACTGTTTTATTACTACAGAGAAAAATAAAGTACGTTTTCAAATTTTAAATTATTTCAATAAAATGGAGTCTAAGGGAGACAACCTTCCCATAATTTGGAGATTTCTGGATAACAGATTTTCCAGAGAACAGATCCTATACTTGTTTACTGAACTAGCTGGTAATGGTCTGAAAAAAAAATCAGTTTATCACTAGAGAAAAGCTTTAAGAAGGGGTTGGATGGCTTTTTAGCAAGTAAGGGAATACAGGGTTATGGAAGATAGTTCATAGTACAAGTTAATCATGGGACTGGTCGGATTGCCATTTTGGAGTCAGGAAGGAATTTTTCCCTCTTAGGCAAATTGGAGAGGCTACACATGGTTTTTTTTTTTTGCCTTCGTCTGGATCAACTAGCAGTTAGGCTGTGATATATAGACTTAAACGGTTGAACTTGATGGTTGTCTTTTTGCAACCTAACTTACTGTTGCCAGCACAATAATAAAAGCGGCTAAGCAGCAAGTACAGTTTACTGAGGATCAATAAAGCCACGTTTGAACGGTTTCTACGGATTTCTATATTTGGGCAAATTTGCAGAATAAAGTCCAGTATGTTTATTCCAAAGTGCTAATTGGGTCTAATGGGATCCAGTAACACATACAGTACATATGGATTTTTAAATGTACATATAAATGTACATGTCATGTGATTTGATTTCTGCCCATTGTTTGCAAAGAGCTTAACACAAAGAACATCTGTTGCTTTTGATTAATAAAATTCGAAGTTAAATGACCTTTACAAGTACTTTATTCATGCAATGTTAACCTCCTACCCGAAATAAAAAAAAAAACACAAACTAAAACCTTCAGTTCTAGAATGCTATGATTAGTAATGCCCTTTAAATTATGGCTAGCAAAAGCTACGTATACAGATGAAGCCACTTGGATTTGTGAGTTAAATGCGTCATGACTCAGGGGTAATTGAAGAAACTGTGTTATCTTAAGTCATCTTAACTCATTTAATGCATTTAACCTTTCCATTAGCATACCAAAGCTCCATTGTTCACAATGGTGAATGCTTTAATTAGATGGGATGTTGTGACACAGTTTTCTGTGTTAAATGAGATAAATGGGATATCTGTGTTTAGTTATTCTGTGTCAAACAGACAAACCAAAGTGGCTGCATCTGTATGTAGTGATGAAAGAGAAACAAGCCCATTAGCATAAGCCTCTAGGTGAAATCTATTATAAATGTCTGCCCTAAATGTGGCACCATACAGATATCTGGCCAAAACAAAAGTTTGGTTATTATTTCATCCTAATTAATGTGATAATGAGCTTCCCCACATAGCCAAATTCTTAATCAGTCCTATCAAGTGTGTCTGCGCAGAAAAATACTCCTGTTAATTCTGATGAATTCTTGACAGTGACTAGGCACCAATAATACTTAGTAATTTCATTGTGTGCTATTGTAATCATATCAGCAGCACATATCCCAGCACCTAACATTGGCTTAATAGACTGTTCATCAATTATCAGTCATGTGATGCAGCTCTGCTAAGAAGCTATCTTCTATCACAGCCAGACCCTGTTGCCCTCCTTCTAGTCAGCAGCCTGAGAATGTATTAATAAAGGTCTCCTTTTTCAAATTGCTGTGCTCTGAATGGTCTTTAAGGGACCCAGCGGTATTCTCCAGTTCCCTATATTTTATAAGAAAAGCAGGACAGAGGAATTAATAAAGCCCTTTTTTCTTCTAGTGTAAACTGCTCCCTGCTCCTGGCTGTATCCTGATGTCAGGGAGCTCAGAGAATTTTAAATGCACAGGATGGATTGTTTGTGTAGCGAAACCGAAACAGGGGGCAAAGGCTAAGAGACTAGAGAAAATTGAAAGACTGCCAGGGACGCTGGGATGCAAATAGTAACAAACCAGGGATAAATGCTCCTACTTACATATGCAGGAGTCCTGCAGACTACAGGAAAAAAAAGGTTATTCATTTTCAACAGACTGCATCTTACAGCTGGTAGCTCAGCATCAGTTTTAGGTTTAATGAAAATGGTCTGAGCATAAGATAAATGGTTCATAAAGTGGACCATTTAGATGCAATCGAGGCTCAATCTGGCCAGTGACTAATCATACCCCTCCTCTCCCCCATAGCTGTATTCCACCAGCAGACCTTTGTTTTTTAATTTTTTTTTTTTTTGCTGTAGCAGTGAATTGTAGTCAGGTCTAAGTTCAAGGCAGGCAGAGAATTATCTTGATTTATTAGAGTTCTGCCTGGCTGTGCCACTTGCACTGCTGCTCCTTTCTGGGCTTCTTCCCTGTTGCTGTAGGAGTGTAAGTTTTACTGTTCCCTTGTGACTAGCACACAACATCATTTTGAACTGATAGAAAAATGGTCTGCTTTCTCACCTGTAATTTTTCTTCTGCTGCTGCTGAAGGTATATAATATATCTCTAAAGTGTGTAATATGTTTCTGAAAAGAGTGCTTTCAGATGGAATTGATTCCCGGGTTTATATGCTCAAGCAAGACCACAAAAGGAAATGCACCATGTTATTTCAGAAAGTATAAGTTAGAAAATAATTTCATCACAAATTTATAAAGGGTTGTTGTCTGTATTTATGTTTGTATATATTTTGATTGGACAGACTCATCCCCAATTTTGTTTAAATAAATGGACATTTTTACAGGCAGGGTCCATTTTTTAGAAGAACAGGGGGTGCTGGAGGAGCTAGAACAGATGTAGGGCTTCAGTTTGGATTACTGAAAAAAAATGTAAGGTTCTTTTGGAGCCAGGAATGAGGAGCTCCAACTTTACACAAATCAGTAGGGATGTAGCGAACGTCGGAAAAAATGTTCGCGAACATATTCGCAAACTTGCGGCAAAAATGCGAACGGTTCGCGAACGTCGCAAACCCCATAGACTTCAATGGGAAGGCGAATTTTAAAAGCTAGAAAAGACATTTCTGGTAGGGATGTAGCGAACTGTTCGCCGGCGAACTAGTTCGCGCGAACTTCGACTGTTCGCGTCCGCCGAATGTTCGCGAACGTCGCGCGACGTTCGCCAATTGGTGTTCGCGTTCGATTCGAAGTAAAATTTCGTTCGACCATTCGACCATTCGACCGTTCGATCGCTAAAATCGAACGATTTCCATTAGTTCGAACGATTATAAGCATTCGATTGAATTAAAATCATTCGATCGAATAGCTTCGATCGTTCGATTCGAACGAAAATCGTTCGATCGTACGAATAAAATCCTTCGATCGTTCGATCGAACGATTTTATCGAGCGTTCGAAGTTCGCGAACTGTTCGCGAACTGTTCGCTTTTTTGCCGGTGTTCGCGAACGGCGTTCGCGAACATCAAATCGGCAGTTCGCTACATCACTAATTTCTGGCCAGAAAAATTATTTTAAAGTTGTTTAAAGGGTGCAACGACCTGGACAGTGGCATGCCAGAGGGGGATCAAGGGCAAAAATGTATCTGAAAAATACATTGTTGACACAGCGTTTTGTGCTGTAAAGGGCAGAAATCACACTACGTCACTCAGGTGATGTTTCTGGACACGGAATGTGAAAAAGCTCACACAGCTAGGTGGCACTTGGTTAAATACTGGGCAAACAATGCCTGCAAGGGCAACGTATACAGTAGTGGATACGGAATATATTATTGCTGCTGTAAAAACATCACTCAGGTGATGTTTACGGACACGGAATTATTATTGTTATTTAGACAGAATGTGAAAAAGCTCACACAGCTAGGTGGCAGTTGTTTGAAGAACACACTGGGCAAACAATGCCTGCAAGGTCAACGTATACACTACAGCAGTGGATACGGAATATATTATTGCTGCTTGAAAAATGTCACTCAGGTGGTGTTTCTGGAGACGGTATTATTATTGATATTTAGACAGAATGTGAAAAAGCTCACACAGCTAGGTGACAGTTGTTTGAAGAACACACTGGGCAAACAATGCCTGCAAGGTCAACGTATACACTACAGCAGTGGATACGGAATATATTATTGCTACTTGAAAAACGTCACTCAGGTGGTGTTTCTGGAGACGGTATTATTATTGATATTTAGACAGAATGTGAAAAAGTTCACACAGCTAGGTGGCAGTTGTTTGAAGAACACACTGGGCAAACAATGCCTGCAAGGTCAATGTATACACTACAGCAGTGGATACGGAATATATTATTGCTGCTTGAAAAACGTCACTCAGGTGGTGGTTCTGGAGACGGTATTATTATTGATATTTAGACAGAATGTGAAAAAGCTCACACAGATAGGTGGCAGTTGTTTGAAGAACACACTGGGCAAACAATGCCTGCAAGTGCACTACTATTGGTGCACTACTATGAAGAACAGCAAACAGCACTGGACACGTTAAAGAACAGTAAGATAAGTAAAATAAAAATATATATATATATATTAAAAAAAAAAAATTACTCTGGTTGGTGCTGAACTACTAGGAGCAGCACACCAGTCCCACTCCCCAACACAGCTAGACTAATAGCACTGGGCTCTTATAGTAGCAAAGTAAAAAAACAAAAAAGAAAATAAAAACAGTCCTTACAAGGACTATTGGGTTATTACAGCAGTCAGCACTAGGGATGTAGCGAACTGTTCGCCGGCGAAATTGTTATGGCGAACTTCGAATGTTCGCGTCCGCCGAATGTTCGCGAACGTCGCGCGACATTCGCATTTTGAGTTCACGTTCGATTCGAATAGAAATCGTTCGACCATTCGACCATTCGAATTCCTTCAACCACTAAAAATCGAACGATTTCCATTCGTTCGAACGATTGTAAGTATTCGATCGAATGAAAAGCATTAGATCGAATCCTGCGATCGTTCGAATCGAACGATTTTAGCGGGTGTTCGAAGTTCGCAAACTGTTCGCGAACGTTCGCATTTTTTGCCGGTGTTCGCGAACGGCGTTCGCGAACACCAAATCGGCAGTTCGCTACATCCCTAGTCAGCACTCAACAGATGAGATCAGAAGCAGTGCCCACAGCAGCTACATACAGAGCACTGCAGTAGAAGGTAGATTACTAGTCAGCAAAGCTAACTAACCTAAACTCACTGTCCCTCAAATCCCTGCAGAGTTCTGTCCCTACAGTAGAGAGCAGTATCAAGTAGATTACTAGCCAGCAAAGTTACTATAAACTGTCCCTCAAATCACTAAACAGCTCTCTCCCTACACTAGCTCTTCCAAGCACACACAGGCAGAATGAAAAAACGCTGCAGGGCTTCAGTTTGTATATGGAAGGGGAGTGGTCCAGGGGGTGTGGGGGTGGTCCAGGAGGGAGAGCTTCCTGATTGGCTGCCATGTATCTGCTGGTCTGGGGTGAGAGGTAAAAAACAAGCGCCAGCTAAGGCGAACCCAAATTGACGAACGTTGCGCGACGTTCGCGAACATTCGGCGAACACGAACAGTCTATGTTCGCGCCAACTAGTTCGCGGGCGAACAGTCTGCGACATCCCTACCCCTTACACAGTCCTCACGTATCAGTGCAGAGTAAGCTCCCAAGAGCAAAGATGAGCAAAGAGCAAAGATTAGTTTTCCTGAACAATAATGCCCCTGTGTTCTTAGTCAGATAATATACGTCTAACACTACGTTTAATAAAACAATAAAACAGCAGCCTTATAAATGACTGGAGAAGAATGAGTATAGCTCAGTTTCAGTGAAAACTGTCTATCACTGACTTCATGCAGTTGATATTTATGGAACAGTTGCTATCTCAAAATTGTGTGTAACCATGGCCAGTGTGAAGAAATATGTAAACTAATTTAATGAGCACAAACATATGGCTCAGCAAATTGTATTACTTACTTCTACTGCTCAGAAAAAAACTTTTCCAGTATCTAGATAGGTTTGAGAAAACCAAAGATAACATCACAATAGTAGTTGAGGTTAGAAAATGCATGTGTTCTGTTATTAGGGAAGCTTCTACTCTCACATAATTTTTTAAATCAAAAGGAACACAAATACTGGTATTGGATATGTTGTTTTTCAAGTTTCCTTGCTCTTGTGGGTCCAGTTGAATATGATTAGGACACCTTTGGAATAAAGTACACTGATGATCCCCATTGGATTTACGGAGACATACACAATAATACAACCTTTAAAAACATTAATATTTCATTGAGCATTCTGTAAAACCATATTTATTATGTGATACACAATCTATGTGCAAATGTAGGCTTACCTTGCTGTGCACTATCACCATACATTTTTCACATCTGATTATCTTGAGGTATGAACATATGATATGCTATTTATTTAATATATTTACTGGTGGAGCATCTCATTTCAATTCTTGTCATGTGTATAAAATTACCTCCCTGACCTGTGCCAGTTACTGCCCCAAAATTCACATAATAGTCTGCTTCTGTCTCTATCTCTAAGTACAGTTGTACTAGTATAGGGGAACTGGAAAGACTGAATGCCTTTGGCATTTTCCCAAATTTCATGGTGTGAAGTAGATATTGCTACATATATGTTGAGCTGCCATTTTTACCCATGTCAGATTCTAGATTGAGATACCATGCCTTAGATCACCACTCCCTATGGCATCAATGGGTCATATAAAAGATTCATACTGAGCATCTAGTATTGTCCTTTATCTTAAGAAATTAAAATTTAATTGCCTTTCACCCTTGCAGCAAAACCAGATGAAAAGCACTCCTCTGACAGGAAGAAAAATAAGGCACCTAGCTCATTGCTGTAAATCTTAGATAACCCATTTGTCTTTTGATTCTTTAAAGCATCTCCCTGAAGGAGGTTTTAATCTAAAATGTGTCAGTAGTAAATCAGCACTAAAGCTAAACAGCTTGACTAGGGCTACCTCAGTTAATGCTTGTACCAATCATTTCAAACAGAGGACTCCCTCACACTGCTTTTCATAAGTCATGGTTATCTGGAAAGGACACTGTCTTCAAAATTAGAATGTGTTTTGTTAAAGCTTGGTACTTATTGGGGTACACATGGATCTATACCTGTAGTATAGATCACATACCTTTATTTGTTGTTCTTACACTCACGCTGAACTTAAGACTTTTCTGTGATTTGTAGTACAAAACAGTTGTATCTTAATGACTTATTTTTTTCACACTCAGACCAGAGGTAATAGCCTCTGGCGACTGGAGGTAAAACTCACCACATCTACGAAGGTAAACCTATATTACTGAAAAGTATAAGGTGAATTGTTCTTTATTAAGAATTCTATTCGTAGATAAAGACTACTTGTTCATCTGTAGCACTCATTTAACTATGAGTGAACTGTTGATACTCACACTTTGATGCAGCCAGGACAGCCATCAGTGTGGGTGAAGTTACCTTAAATGCAGTCCTTTATTGATAAAAATTATTTGAGCTTAAGAGGTGATTTCGGAGATACATAAAAGTGTATCTCAGTCATTTTTTTTCTTCTTGTCTAAACTCATTTTGGATTGGGACAATGAAGTTCCATATTTATTTCCCCTCCCTTCAGAAAGCCAAGATAAATTGGAGGGATAACTCCCAATTAGTGGAATAACTAGCAGGCAAGGAAACATTTTTCATGATTTTTATATACCACATTTGCTATATGCCATACTGTCATGTCCATCTACCTCACAAGGTAGAAAGAATGACAGACAGCTACACTGAAAAACTTCATTTCATTCTTACCAAAAGACAAAAAAATATAAAATCAGTTGTACTTGACCTTATAGAAGCCGTCATAGCATTAGAAAAAAATGCTGGTGGTACAGTAATGCTAAAGAAAGGGTTATTCTGGGATGCGATTTATAGAAAACAAAATATCATAATGTATAACACTTGTAAAATGAGCATGTAGTTGCCTGTGTAGTTGCACCAGTAAAATTAATTAATCGGTCTTTCCAGACAGAAAATAAAATGTGACGCTATTGCAGTAAGTCATTTTTCACACAAGATAAGAGTGAATCCTTATTAACTTCATAACTGATAAAAGCTACACGCTTACAATAACCTTTTTCTATTTCATTGTAAGTAATGGGAATATACCTTTTTGTACTGACTGTTTATATTCCTAGGTTTTCTAAGCCAAATCTTACCCACAGGCCACAATTACTAATATATTGTACTGTACATGTTGTTTTTTTCCCCCTTGGCTCTCTAAATACAGTTTTTCTTTTACCTCTGATTTCTCAACTCCATACTGCAGTGTAAAGGAAAAGAAAGTAACATACCTTTTCATGTACTGTATGTATAATGTTGTAATCCTTGTAAGCAGGGATGCACCAAATCAGGTTTCGGTTCTGGATTCGGCCTTTTTCAGCAGGATTCGGATTCGGCCAAATCCTTCTGCCCAGCCGAACCGAATCCTAATCTGCATATCGTGTGACTTTTTGCTGCAAAACAAGTAAGTAAAAAATGTATTACCCTTCCCACCCCTAATTTGCATGTGTAAATTAGGATTCGGTTCGGTATTCTTTCGAATCTTTCGTAAATGATTCGGGGATTCGGACGAATCCAGAATAGTGGATTCGGTGCATCCCTACTTGTAAGTACTTTCTGACAAAGCAATATTTTCTTCTCTACATATGTACCAATATGCCTTTTAAATAAGTACTAAACATGGTCATACGGATCTGATTGCCATCTCCTAGAAAAAAAAAGTTAAACGCAGAGAAAGAGAAAAGAAAATTATTAACACATAGAAAGTAAAAGCAGCTCCAGAGGTAATACCAGACACAATAAATATGTTTATGACTATGGGCTTAATGGCATGAAACATATTATGCTAGTACATTATGTTTTATAGTTTGTGCAATAAAGTCTTATTTTACCTTTGAAGCATTGACTCAGAGTTGCCCTTCCCAGTAGTTTATAGCTGATTTTGTTTTGCTAACCTGGTGTCAGGTTTTGGTTTAGAATTTGCTGCAGCCTTTTAAAATTTAAGCTGTATTTCTAACAATTGATTTTTTTTTTTTTAACATGAGGTTGCCAAGTGTTGGCATTTGGGTTATCATCTTGGATAGAAGTGCCACTGCTTTGCATATATCTTGGCATGAACTATTATCTTTTAAGGTTAAGATCTTAAGAAGATCACTAAGAAATACATTTTCTAGCATGCGCCAGGCTCAGCCTTAAAGGAACATCCTGCAAATCATTACTTGGCCATGAGTAAGTAAGAATGACTGGTACCTCCTACAACACGTTGCCCCTTCTTTGTGCATTGTGGCAGGGATGTAATCCAGTTTAGGGTTTAAAGGAGTTGTCCTTGGTTCTTTACTCATTTATATATCTTGTTTTGCCTTAAATGCTGGGTGCTCTTGACATTCTGTTTGGTATTCTAGTTCCCGGCTTGCCTACCTGTCATCTGAGCTAATTTGCAAAGGAAATTGAGAATAGTGACGTTTTAAAAGCATAGTGACTTACCACTATGCCCAAATAAAACACCTCATCACTTAGCTCTTCTTTTATAGGTGCCCCTCTGCCTCCCCCATCCCTAGACACAGAGGGCAAATTCACTAAGCGCCGAAGCCCCTCCTTCCCCCCTACATTTCCTGACTCATGGCAACTTACCTATACAGTGGGCACATGTGTAGGGCAAAATAAAATTTTTATTTGATGTTTTGAAGGTTTCCCAGGCATTTTTTAGTGATTCTACGTATTCCACCATTGAAATTTGAATTTGGCGCCATATGCAAATTAACCATCGCTAGCGTAACTTCGCTTCACTTAGCAAATCAACGCTAGCGCAACTTCGCAACCTTACGCTACCCCTGAGCACAACTTCGGATTTTAGTGAATTTGTGAAGCGCTGGCGAAACTACGCCTGGCAAAGTGCGGCGAAGTGCGGTGAAGTTACGCCTGGTGCAACTACGAATCTTAGTGAATTTGCCCCAGAGAGAGTGACATTGTCAGTAATGTCCACATTGTTCAAAACTTGCCCCAGATTTCCTCATCATCATTTATTTATATAGCACCAACAAGATACACAGTGCTTTACCCTAGTTATAACTATTGATGGGCGAATTTGTACTATTTTGCTTCACCACAAATTTGCGAATTTTGCGGGAAACTTGTGAAAAACGGGTGAAAAATTAGCGAAACACCGATTTTGATGCCGGCGCCCATTGAAGTCAATGGGCGTCCATCAACCGTCGCCGGCGTCTATATTTGTCGCAGGCGACAATTCCGTAGCCAGCGTCAGAAAAAATTGTGAGTTTATTTGCTGTTGCCGAAACAACGAAATTCGCCCATCGCTACTTATAAAAATAACAGATTTAACCTTTTCTATTTGCAAAAATGTCTTGCAAAAGTTATACTTCTCTTGTATGTTTCCCTGTGTGTTACTTGTTAACTATCCATATTGCAATGTGGATAGCTGAAACGTTTGATATATTTCTTAACTCACACCTGCTTTTTTTTTTTTTTTTACTCTTCCCACTTTTCTGGATTTCTCCTCCTTGCCACTCTCATATCATCCTGTGTATGCTCTATTCCAATTTCCGTTTTACCATCTGTCATTCTTCATTATGTCTTAGATTTCTTTAAAGATTAAGTGTAGCAGGAAAAAGCTGCCCTTTCAGGTAATGATACAAACACTTTTTCTTTAGACAAATATGATCTGTACTAATCTGTGCAGTGAAAGACATATTTAAGGGTCTAAGAGGAGTGACTGGTAAATGAACACCATCAGAAAGGTAATATTTGTTTTTACTACACTTTGCCAAAAAAAAAACCCAAAATCTGAACTACACGGAACAGAGCCATGGATGGTCTATTTAACATTTTTCTTTATGAATATCAGTCCACAAATTCAAAATGTGTGATTCTGAACTAGTAGCTTTTATATATTTGCTAGCATAAATAAATCAGTAGTTTCATAGCTTGGAAAATCAACAATTTTAACTATGGCAAAATGTCAGCTCTTGGATGGTTGGTTTTATTTAACAGGCGTTCTCACATGAATTTATGAACTGTTCAGTATGAGTTTCTCCCTTATGCATGCAATAGAAAAAGGCTTAAGGTAGAAATCTAGTGTACAGAGGTGTTTGGTTAATATTTAATAAGTGGAGTATTTACATGGTCTAGAGACCCCAAAATTCAAGAACCTCTTAAATATTGTGCTGCATCTTTCACTCAACATACTGTATGTCCTTCCTAACCGATTAAGGAAATAGAAGAAATGTGAAAATGTAAACATTTAAATGTCCCTAAACAAACTCATGTAAAATATATTTCAGGACAAAGACAGAAAGACACGAAATACTGAACATAAAATTAATACCAATACACCCAATGCATTTTAGTGGTTTGTCAGAATAAAATAAAAAATACAGTAGAACCCCCATTTTACATACACTGATTTTAAGTTTTCCCTCATTTTACATTTTTTGTTGTTTTGTGGTCCCACCTATATATTATGCATAATACATTGATTTTACATTTTCCTGGACATCATTTTTCTCGGCTCCCCTGAAAAGCATAAAATGGGGGTTCTACTGTATTAGATATTTAACATTAAGCAAAATAGTCAACCAAATGCTTGCAGTAAGAATAGGAAAACATCATATTTATTGATTTCAAGAACACTCCTTCCACTCTTCACCATTTGTCATTGTATCCTATTGAGTTACAGGTTTAGGTGTTGTGTGTCAAAATAGTTTATGAAAAAGTGGAGAAACAAAGTGTAATTGCAGGAACAAGACATAGCGACAAAGGTGGTGTTTCATTTTACCCGCAGAAAGAGTGATTGTACCACTGGAGATGTATTTAGTACAAATTATTACTACTATAACGTGTGTGTGTATATATATATATATATATATATATATATATATATATATCTATATATATATATATATATATATATATATATATATATATATATAATGTTTCCTCCGAATGTCCTGTCTTCTAGTTGGGTCTTCAAGCATCTTAGAATCATACTGTGATTGAATCTACCCATCTGATTGCTTGTCATCCTCTTTTCCTTTCAGTTTTCCAAGAATGAGTGTCTTTTCCAGTGAAAAGATAAATGGGAGCACTCCCCCTTCTCTCACCTGCATGTTATGCTGGCAAATGCACGGAGTTTGTCAGGTAAAATGGGAGACCTGGAATTAATTGCATGCTCTAAAAATTATGATATAATTGGTATCACTGAGACCTGGTGGGATGAAACCTGTGACTGGATTGTGAATTTAAATGGTTACACCCTTTTTAGGAGGGACAGAGGGATTAAAAAGGGTGGAGGAGTGTGTTTGTATGTAAAGCCTGAATTAAAACCATGCGCTAAAGAAATAACAATAGCTGGCACTGGTGAGGGTATAGAATCACTCTGGGTAGAGATTTTGACTGGGCAAAAGGTAACAAAAAGAATTATCATTGGTGTATGCTATAAACCACCTCGTATAAGTGTCGAGTATGAAGCCCAGCTACTCTTGCAGATACAAGCGGCTTCACAGCTGGGTCAAGTTGTTGCTATGGGTGACTTCAATTATCCAGACATTGACTGGGGTAATGGGGTTGCTAAGACAGAAAAAGCTAGTAGGTTTGTAAATATGCTGAATGACAACTTTTTATTCCAGCTCGTTCAAGAACCTACTAGGAATAACTCTCTTTTGGACCTTGTAATAACTAACAATACTGAACTCATCTCTAACATTTGTGTGGGTGAGCATTTAGGGAATAGTGATCATAACATGGTCTCCTTTGAGATTCTGTTGCAGAAGCAATTCTATAAGGGAGTAACTAAAACACTAAATTTCAGACGTGCAAACTTTGACAGTATAAGGGCATCTCTGCAACATATTAAGTGGGAAATGCTTTTCTCAGGGTTAAACACAGAACAAAAATGGGAAGTCTTTAAAATGCTGCTTAATAAATATACTTGTCAGTATATTCCACTTGTAAGCAAGGAACGTCATTGCAAAGCAAAACCTTTTTGGTTCAATAGAAGCGTTGGTGTTGAGGTGGGTAAGAAAAGACGTGCTTTTAAAACTTTCAAGTTAGCTGGTACATCCGAATCATTTATAAGGTACAAGGAGGCCAATAAATCATGCAAAGAAGCTATAAGGCAAGCTAAAATTGCTATAGAAAAGGATATTGCAGTAAGCAGTAAAAAAAATCCAAAATTATTTTTTAAATATGTTAATAGTAAAAAAATGAAGCAGGAAGGGGTGGGTCCCTTACTATCAGAGGGGGGTCAGCTGGTTGATGAAAACAAATTAAAAGCGCAGATTCTGAATTCATATTTTTCATCTGTCTACACAAATGAGGAATCAGTAAGTGAAGGTTTCCTTCTTAACAGTCCCAATTCTAGTAATACAACTAATGATGCATGGTTCACACATGATGAAATTCAAAAGAGACTAGAACATGTTAAGATTAACAAAGGTCCAGGGCCAGATGGTATTCATCCCAGGGTAATTAGCGAGCTTAGCTCTGTGATTGCCAAACCTCTTTACTTAATTTTTCAGGATTCATTGAGATCTGGCATAGTGCCGAGAGACTGGCGAATTGCTAATGTGGTGCCTCTATTCAAAAAAGGATCCCGTTCTCAGCCTCAAAACTATAGGCCAGTTAGTCTGACGTCAGTGGTAGGAAAGCTTTTCGAAGGGTTAATAAAGGATAAGATACTGGACTTCATAGCAAATCATAATACTATGAGTTTGTGCCAGCATGGTTTTATGCGTAATAGATCTTGCCAGACTAACTTAATTTCTTTTTATGAGAATGTAAGTAGACACCTCGATTCTGGGATGGCAGTGGATGTGATTTACTTAGATTTTGCTAAAGCATTTGATACAGTGCCACACAAAAGGTTACTGGTTAAATTAAGGAATGTTGGCCTGGAACATAGTATTTGTACCTGGATAGAGAACTGGCTAAAAGATAGACTACAAAGAGTGGTGGTAAATGGAACATTTTCTAATTGGACCAATGTTGTTAGTGGAGTACCGCAGGGCTCTGTACTAGATCCCTTGCTTTTCAACTTGTTTATTAATGACCTGGAGGTGGGCATTGAAAGTACTGTTTCTATTTTTGCAGATGATACTAAATTGTGCAGAACTATAGGTTCCATGCAGGATGCTGCCACTTTGCAGAGTGATTTGTCTAAACTGGAAAACTGGGCAGAAAACTGGAAAATGAGGTTCAATGTTGATAAATGCAAGGTTATACACTTTGGCAAAAATAATATAAATGCAAGTTATACACTAAATGGCAGTGTGTTGGGAGTTTCCTTAAATGAGAAGGATCTAGGGGTCTTTGTAGATAACACGTTGTCTAATTCTGGGCAGTGTCATTCTGTGGCTACTAAAGCAAATAAAGTTCTGTCTTGCATAAAAAAGGGCATTAACTCAAGGGATGAAAACATAATTATGCCTCTTTATAGGTCCCTGGTAAGGCCTCATCTGGAGCATGCAGTGCAGTTTTGGACTCCAGTCCTTAAGAGGGATATAAATGAGCTGGAGAGAGTGCAGAGACGTGCAACTAAATTGGTTAGAGGGACGGAAGACTTAAATTATGAGGGTAGACTGTCAAGGTTGGGGTTGTTTTCTCTGGAAAAAAGGCGCTTGCGAGGGGACATGATTACACTTTACAAGTACATTAGAGGACATTATAGACAAATGGCAGGGGACCTTTTTACCCATAAAGAGGATCACCGTACCAGAGGCCACCCGTTTAGACTAGAAGAAAAGAACTTTCATTTGAAGCAACGTAGGGGGTTCTTCACAGTCAGGACAGTGAGGTTGTGGAATGCACTGCCGGGTGATGTTGTGATGGCTGATTCAGTTAATGCCTTTAAGAATGGCTTGGATGATTTTTTGGACAGACATAATATCAAAGGCTATTGTGATACTAAGCTCTATAGTTAGTATGGGTATATAGAATTTAATTAAAAGTAGAGGGGTGTATGTATGGATGCTGGGTTTTCATTTGGAGGGGTTGAACTTGATGGACTTTGTCTTTTTTCAACCCAATTTAACTATGTAACTATGTAACTATGTGTAGTTCCATCAAACCTGTGTGCTTGCACGCAGAAAGCCCCCGGTCCAGGCCAATATCATATAGAAACAAACCAAAAAGTTGCGGAGCATGTCGGTAAAATCTTCATTTATTCGAAATCATTAAAAGCATCAATGACAGTGACATGTACCCCTACGCTTGGCGCGTTTCGTGGCGTCTCGCATGTCTTTTCCAGTGAACTGTGTGTTCTTTACTGGTCTGAAGTGGGTTAAATGTAGGGATGCACCGAATCCTCTTTTTTGGATTCGGCCGAACCCCCGAATCCTTCGCAAATGATTCGGCCGAATACCGAACCGAATCCAAACCCTAATTTGCATATGCAAATTAGGGGTGGGAAGGGAAAAACATTTTCTACTTCCTTGTTTTCTGACAAAAAGTCAAATAATTTCCCTCCCCCGCCCCTAATTTGCATATGCAAATTAGGATTCGGATTCGGTTTGGCCGGGCAGAAGGATTCGGCCGAATCCGAATCCTGCTGAAAAAGGCCGAATCCTGGACGAATCCCGAACAGAATCCTAGATTCGGTGCATCCCTAGTTAAATGAATATTTGAGTTTTATGTTGATATAGAAATAATAGCTATATTAATGTTGCACAAATAAGTGTAGTTTTGGGGCCAAGTAAAGCTGAGCAATATAATATATAATTTATAATATATTGCACTGGTCATCATATCTGTCACTGACTTCATGTTTTAAAGGAGAACTAAAGCCTAAAAATGAATACGACTAGAAATGCAATTTTTTCACCAGCCTAAAGTTTCACTTTCTCAATAGCAGCAATGATCCAGGACTTCAAACCTCTCATGCGCATGTGAGCTCTGAGCAACTGTTGAGAAGCTAAGCTTAGGGGTCATCACAAATTATCAAGCAGAAAATGAGGTTGGCCTGTAATATAAGCTGATGCTACAGGGCTGATTACTAAATTCTGATGTTAATTGCACTGGTTCCTGTGCTGTCATTAAGTAATTATCTGTATTAATTATTAATCAGCCTTATATTGTGACATGTCTATTCTATGTGTACTGTATATTGTGAGTGGGTCCCTAAGCTCAGTAACTGACAGCAGCACAGAGCATGTGAATCAGCAGAAAAGAAAATGGGGAGCTACTGGGGCATATGTGGAGACACAGATCTTCACTGCTAAAGTGCAGTGGTTGTCTTGGGCTGGTAAAGAAGCCCAAAACATAATGTACAACATTTCTAGCCTACTTATTTAGTTAAGCTTTAGTTCTCCTTTAAGGATAGCTATACAATTGATAGGTGGGCTAATAGATGGCTAATTTTTAAAGACCCATGTGTCTTACCAGATAAAACTATACATGTAAAACTGTATTACAGCATCACTGCTGGTGAAGAGTTGACAGCAAAAACATGGATTACCATAGATGCCTGAGGATAGCAGCATTCATTTAGTGCAATCGAAAATGAACTTCAGTGAAATTATGTAGCAAGATGTACTTGCTACCTAGAAAAATTAAAATGAAAAAAGTAGTAAAGCAAAACCCCCCAAAAAACTAGGTATGTATATTTTCCTTGGATTGCAAATACAGATTGTAAGCATTTATCATGGGCAAAATGTTTCACCAGGCTCCGCAGCTAAAAAATTCCCATAGATTCCAATGTTTCTCCAAATTTTTGCTGTTTCGCAAATTTTTCAGTGAAGCAAAACATGTCCGATTCACCCATCAATAGTTGTCATACAGCAAGGTTAACAGTCTTCTATGCAAAGGGCACAATGTTTTCATAGTTTGTATTTCTCTTGACTGAAGAAGACTCAGCTGTTTCTTTTTATTTACAATAGGCATAAGAAACATTGAGCCAGATTGGTTTATTGCATGAAAACTCAATGTAAGTGGGGGAATTTGGAATTAAGAGAATTAGGAGATAAGGAGTAAATTAAAATTTTTACATTACAAGTAAACCCAATGAGTGAAGATTTTAAGATAATTATTGAAATGACAACATAACCTTTTTTTTATTGTGTGCCTGTATATTAATTTGGTATAATTTCAACCTTTCACTCTCTACTGGTACTTTTCCATCCTTATACAAACAAGCACTAATCACTCCTATCCTCAAAAAACCTTCCCTTGATCCCATCTCTCCCGCTAACTATCGTCCAGTTTCCCTTCTTCCATTAGCATCCAAATTACTAGAAAGGCTTGTTTACAAACTCCTGATCCAGCATCTCACTCACAACTCCCTTCTCGACTCCCTGCAATCTGACTTCCGCCCATCACACTCAACTGAAACTGCACTTACCAAAGTAACCAATGATCTTCTACTGGCAAAGTCTAAAGGTCACTATTCCATACTAATCCTTCTTGATCTCTCTGCAGCCTTTGACACAGTTGACCACACGCCGCTCCTAGACATTCTAAACTCAGCTGGCATTCGTGACACTGCTCTTTCATGGTTTACATCGTATCTGTCTGACCGTTCCTTTAATGTTGCTTTCTCTAACTCTATTTCTACTATGTTCCCTCTTTCTGTCGGAGTTCCTCAAGGCTCTGTTCTAGGCCCCCTGCTGTTCTCGCTCTATACAACTTCGCTAGGAAAACGTATTCAGTCGTTTGGACTTCAGTATCACCTTTATGCTGATGACACCCAACCCTACTTGTCTACTCCCGAGCTTTCTAATTCTGTCCTTTCCCAAGTTACAGATTGTCTCTCTGCTGTCTCCTCCTGGATGTCACAGCGCCACCTGAAACTGAACCTTTCAAAAACAGAACTCATTATATTTCCTCCAAAATCTTCCCCTGTCCCGCAGATATCCCTCACAGTAAACAACACCACCTTTCATTCCACCACACAGGCACGCTGCCTAGGAGTTATACTAGACTCACATCCATCTTTTTCACCACACATTCAAACATTCGCAAAATCGTGTCGCATTCAACTGCGCAACATTGCCTGAATACGACCATATCTCAGTTCAGAATCAACTAAAACACTGATTCAGTCTCTCATCATCTCCCGCCTTGATTACTGCAACTTACTCATCACAGGTATTCCAACAAGTCACCTTTCACAACTCCAATCTGTTCTAAATGCGGCTGCTAGACTCATTCATCTATCTCACCACTCAACATCAGCTGCTCCCATATGCATGTCCCTTCACTGGTTCTCAATCTCCTCTAGAATCAAATTCAAATTACTTACACTCACTTTCAAGGCCCTTATTAATGAAGTCCCTCCCTATATTTCATCTCTGATCTCCAAATAAACTCCTTCACGAAACCTTAGCTCTGCTTCTGATCTTCGCCTCGCTTCTCCTCTCATCACTTCTGTCCATTCTCATCTACAAGATTTCTCCCGGGCTTCTGCTTTTCTCTAGCTGTCAGACTTTCTCCTTCTTTCCAAACTTTCAAGCACTCCTTAAAGACCTTCCTGTTGAAAGAAGCTTATTTAATGTACCTTAATTGATCAATCATTGCTGGATCAAAAATAACAAATTGCTTCTAAAATGCTAATGTCTTAATTGTACCCTAACCTTTACTTTGTAAACTCTAATTTGTAGGGCCCTCTAATCCTTTTTTACTCTGTAACCCTTGTTTGTTATCCACCATTTATTCCCTGTTGTTATAACTAAGGTAAAGCACTGTGTATCTTGTCGGCGCTATATAAATTAATGATGATGATAATGATGCTTGCCTTCCCCAGTGCATTTAACTGGTAAATACCCTCACAGATGTATATAGAATCCCTGAGAGCATGAATGGGTATAGGAGGTTGAGGTAGGCATGCCTGGTGGGTAGATACATAAGGTGTAGGGCACATTATTTAGGTAGGGGCATGTGGTAAGGAGGTCACCTCTTACCTTGGGGTGACACAGTAGCTAGCATGCCAAAGAACAGGCCCTGAAAATTGAAGAGTTAGAGGATTAGGTTGATGGTTTTAAGTGTTGGATACCTGAGGGGCATAGCTGAAGGAGTAGGGATGGTTAATTAGCACTTAGACCTAAGAGGGTAAAGTATGTCCAAGGGGGGGGGGTTCAGTAGAGATTTGTTTTTGCCAGGCATTAATTAAAAACAAAAAAAATAGCATTGCAGCAATGGCAGTAGGATGGTTTAATATGGGCCTTGAATATGCATGGGGTACAATGCTAAAGGTTTAATGGACAGGATTATAATCCCAGGTCCAACTGTTAAATGGTATTAGGATAGGTCTTGTGTTGGTTTTGTGTTTAAGACAACTATAACATATTATGTTGATGTTAATATGCTAACCTATAATTTGGTTGTCTAATATTCTAGATCATATAATGTATATTAATACTGTTTGCTGTGGTAATTAGTATTTAAATGAATTTTGTTGCTGTTTGGTTTATTTGGGTCAGGGTATTTGTCAGAGCTAAAGAGGATGGTAAAATGAGTTATTTAAGAAAATCTTGTGTTTCTGGCTTTGCTTATTCACATTTTTTTAATAATATTTTGTACCTTTGTGTGAGTTTTGTACTTGGTAAAACAGAACCAGTTACATCTATAACTAGGGATGTGAAATTATAGAATAATAATAACAATAACAATTAAGAAATATTAACCTGATTGTTTAGAGAGAATACGTTGTTAAAGTGTTTTTGATTAGTGAGTACACTGATATTCTTTTTAAAGTCTATAATTAATTATAAAACATTTTGGAACCCAGGTTACCAACTGGTAACCTTATGTGGATCTATGATTTTTTTTTGCTTTTATTATGCTACAAGATCCTTCTCATAGGAGAATGCAATATTTTCTTTCTAATATTCCCTATATCAAACTCATTGCTTAAGCAATAAACTGAGCTACATGCTAGTGCTGACTGCTGAGTAAGCGTCATTTCAGGAAATTTCTTCTTCTCTGCAAAGCCTGCTTTAGCCTCTATTACACTTCACTTGATATTTCTACAGTGCAAACACCATGGTGAAAATTAAGTTGCCCCAGCAAATTCAGTTTAACAGAAATTTGTTATGAATAAAATACTGCTGCTAGCTACAGAACATTGAATTTATCCACCAAACAATAGCTTAGAAATTCCACTCCAGAAGAAATCGCTTCTAAATAATTGATAAATTTAGTTTGTTTAGAACCCCTTTGACCCTTGTGATAGAAAGTAAAATGCATTTCAGTTATTAAAGTCACACATATTCCCAAAAGTGAGGGAAACTTTTAATTTTAAGCCAGACTGTTGTGGCTATTTGATAAAGCCTGGAAAAAGATAGATTTGTTTCAAGTGCTTCTGATGAATTTCTTCTCTTGGGAAAAGGTAGGAAAGATGAATCTGTAGCTTTTCAAAACAAACAATTGGATCTGGCACAATGATGTTTTAAAATTAAAACAAATACTCATTTGGTTTATTATTTGTGTATTAATTTTTTTGCATCTTAGTTTTTTTTTAACTGAAATCCCTGAATATAAAAGAACTCATGTATGTGTTCTCTGTATTGTATTTCATATCTGTTCCTCAAAACATTTTCTTAAAAAGTGGCCTATTTGGCCTACTTTTTTTTAAGAAAATGATGGATGATATTTCTGGACAATTATTTACTGGAAACCAGTAGTGTAGTGGTAGAAGTTTCTGTCATCACAGGTGACAGTTTTTGACCATTAGCTTTCATTCCTTGAAATAATTCCTCCCCTTGGGACATATTTGACAGTACATGCCAGACAGTAGGCCTCATAGGCAGGATAAAACTCTTCAAGAATTTATTACAATATTCTATGACTCCCATCGGTTCAGAAAAAAATGCTTAGAACTGATGCTTAAATTTTGATAGTATACATTATTATTTACAAGCTTAATACACCAATGTGAAAAAAACAACCACTGTTGAGAAACATGAAAAGGTCACCAAAAGATATACTGATTGCAAAGTAGGCTGTGAATACTGACACCCCAACCCAAGGTGTCATACATATCTAACATGTTGATAATTTTTACAGATTTTCCCCAGGCTTCTAGTTGTGGACCTATGATGTAAAGTTGGCCAATATAATTGTAAGTTTTTTTTATATAGGTATTATTTGAATTAAAATGTATAGTATAGACAAGGGTAAGTGCCATATATTGTGGACTTGTAGCTGGGTTGGATAAAACAGTTACAGGGGTCGTAGATAGAACCTAGCTTTCACAAGATAAATAGAAGTATCCTGTTTTTAACATGCTAAAGCAGATGTGTAAGGGGCAAACTGAATGAGAGTAACCCCTTAGCTTAGTGTGAAGTGGTATCTACAGCTGCTCTGTAGAGTATGCAGGGAAAACCAATTGTTGGACCTAGAGGGTTCATTCTCTTTACCCCATAAGGTAGCTGTAAAGCTTAGTTGTAGAAAATAATAATGCCCAAAATTTGCAAAAGCTGGGCATATATATATATATATATATATATATATATATATATATATATATATATATATAATGTTGTCATACAGTGATGGTCATGTAAGTTACATCCCTACATAGTCTACACCTGTGTGCTTCCTTGTGTTCTTCCCTGTGTTACTTAGTCCTGCGATTGTACAATCTGTATCTGATGTCTGCTCTGACCTCTGACCTGTTATTCAGACTTGCTATCTGGATGGCACTAATCCAGATCGTTGGTCAGTAAATTTTATTCATTAATCGTATACATAATGCACATCATTCATGGTTCTTGATTTTAATAAGCACCTTACCGGTTCACACAAGTTTAAATAACACACAAACCAATTCTACACCTGTGGATTGTTCTAACAGAAACAATCAAAATATCTTTTCACATCTATTTGTGCATACAAATTATAATTTAGAGGCGGAGGTCGAAGTTGTGAGAACAAGAATTATAAAGTAATCTCATGATAAATTCTCTGATTTACTACTGTTTTCTTGGTAGACTATGTGAAATCTCATGGCTGGAAGATGAAGCAGTGATGGAAGCTGCAGTTAATCCTTGTTTTTTTTATCAGATCTGCACATTTTGGCCGTTGGCCTGAACAAGCAGAACAAAGCTATTTGACCAGCCCAGTGGATGTCCAGAAAAACAAAGCAGACAGCTGTGCAGTAGGCAGGCATAAACGTGTGCCAGTGTGTATGCCTCTATATTCTCTGTTCCAACCGGGCTTAGTTGAAAATATGCTTTCTTTTACACAGCTTTAAACAGTTGCACCATGAAATATTAAAACAATTCCGTTTTAACATTAGGATTTTCACAATGATAAGTGTATGTTTTTATATTATGTAAGAACCTCTTTACTCACTGTATTTGTATTTAATCTGTAAATTTGATCAATAATTATAAGCCCTTGTTTAAAGCCCTGTGAACTATGTTGGAGCTTAATAAATACATTATAGTGGCAATTAGTGGCCCAGATGCATAGCCACAAAAGAAAAAAACAATTATTACTAAACAGAAGAGAAAAATAAGAGCACCTCATGGTGAAAACATGTCAGAACCATTCCCCCTCCCTAATGGTATGCTATTCCTTTTGGATGATCTAATAAAGCCTTAAATGCTTTTAATGTTGGACTAGAGCAGCTGCAAAGTGTTTTTTCAGTCCTGTAGATAGAGAAATCACACTAAGCCTGCCTGTTTGACCCAAGGGGAAATCAGTTGTATAACCCAAAGGACAGCTGGTGTACGCTTGGCATGCAACATTCTCTTACAATACTACAAGAAAGTTATTGCTCTTTCCTGAACGTGCACCTGAAAGAAACAGATACGGAGACAAGGGCTATTAAAATGTTTTTTTCAATGCATGCAGACTGATACTGTGATGTTCACTTTGAAAGCTAATGCATTTGGAAACTCTACATCGTGCCAACTGGATTGGTTGCTAATTGAAACACTGTCAAAGAGCTAACTAAAATATTTTATTTCAATGGGTTTTTTTTTTCAGTGTTAATTCTAGATGAAAGACTGCTTTAAAAACCATGAACAATAAAGAAAAACAATCACCATTTAAAAAGAAATAACGTTGTAAATAATTAAGGCGGTAGCACACCAAAATGTTTATATCTTCCTCTGAGGTATTTATTTTTGGGTCAGCGGTTAAGGGCTGTCTGTGAGATTGATTACTGTGTATGTTTCTTTGAAACAGCATGTGCTTAGAATCGCTGTATAAAGCAAACACGTTAAATCCACTGCTTGCTCACCATCAAAGCAATGTTTTGCCGAACTCTTAAAATTACATTTCAGTGAACTCAAATTTCACCAAACGTACACGGCTACAAAGTGATATGTGACCACACATGTAACCAAGATTAATACAAAACATTTCCATGATTTTGTTTCGTTATACATTCACTGGCCAAATGTTTATATCCAAAAAGCCTGCATACGCTTTTTTTTTGGATTTTCTAATATGGAATCTTGTTAGACCCATGCAGGGCTGAGTTACAAATCTGTGTTTCAGTTCGTAAATCAATTTGCCTAAACTGTAACCATTAAAAATGGATTGGGAATTGTGATTCATGTGCAGTTCACATGTGTGACACAGAGCAAATCAATTGAAAACAATCTGCACATTGATACTGATGTTATGAACTGCAATTATTCTTGCGGAATTTATATTTTAATAGAGTTGGTTTGTTTAAATCTGCTCTTTGAAATACTATTTCATTTCTTTAAAAAAAAAAAGAATGAAAGTTTTAGTATGGAAAATTGTAGCTGGCACCTCTTGATCACTATGCTGTCTATTACTTGGGTACTGAGTTCTGTCTTTGTAGGGGTTGGAAATGTATTTCAATTTACATATTTATAGTGAATAAGAGCAACATACATGCCTGAATAGAGTGCAAAGACTTGCAACTAAACTTGTGAAAGGAATGGAATAATTCAACTATGAGAACAGACTGTCAAAGTTGGGATTGTTTTCTCTGAAGAAAAGGAATTTATGAAGGGAAATGTATACAAGTACTGTACATTAGATGACATTATACACAAATAGGTACAGGGGATCCTTTTTCCCATAGAAAAGATTAACAAATAAGAGGCCACACCTTCAGACTAGAGTTTTGACGCGAGACACTTTTCTGTCATGCATCCAAATTTTTTGACGCCACATAATATCCAATATAGGGATCTAGGTCTACAAATATTGGTCTATATACTGTATATAGTTGTATATTTAAGTGTATAGATAGGTATGTATAGGTATGTGAATATTTATGCACTGGGGATCATTTGAAATTTATCGACAATCCCAAATTAACCCAAAATGACTATGTAATGAATTATGTAACTTTTCTCCAGAATGGAAAAAATGGGGGGGGGGGGTTATCCAAAAACAGTTCTAAATCTTTTAGCAGACAAATATCTTTCATCAGTAAAAAAAAGTCAAAAAATAATTTTCACTCTGTGGCAAATCTTTCATAAGCAGATCTATGGGTAAAGTCCTGATTGAATTTTTTTTTCACTAGAGATTCAAAGAAAATAATTTTTTGGAACTTTTTGGCAAATCTGCCAGCATATGTGTATATGTGTAATTAGCTACACTTTGTATTATGCTACACATTTTAACCTGCCTCTTATCATTTTTTATAATCCCATCATCACCTCCAATAAGTGGTATTGGGATACACATATCTCTCTAGCTTTTCTTACCTTTCACTACTGAGGTGAGGCTCATAGGCAGGCATATTTGATTTCCACAGACATTTGTCAGATTTTGGATAGAACTCTCTGGATCTCTGAAGGCTCCACATGGAACATTTGTTGGAGTTTTCATATAATTTGCATTTAACCCTTAGAGCATAGAACATTTGTATTTGGAATTTGTTATTCATGTGTAGTGATGGGCGACATAAATTCGCGAAAATTCGCCAGCGTAAAAAAAAAAATGGATGCCGGCATCAAAAACGAGACACCGGCACCGTTTCACGAATTTTTCGCCATTTCGGAGATTCGCAAATTTTTCGGCAAAGCAAAATGCCCCAAATTCGCCCATCACTATTCATGTGCATTATTTGTTTCTACATATAACTTCCTTAAACCAGTTAGTGCCCCTTTTTCTCTTATATACATCTTTTAAATATTAAATAAACCTAATAGACTGGTTTTGCCTCCAATGAGGATTAATTGCAACATAGTTTGGATCAAGTACAAGGTACTTTTTTTATTATTACAGAAAAAAAGGAAATCACTTTTTAAAACTCTAGATTTGGATAAAAAAAAGTCTATGGGAGACAGTGTTTCCATAATTTGAGCTTTCTGGATAAAGGGTTTCCGGAAAATAGATCCCATACATGTATTAATATGTATGATGTTAATTGGCTCCTGTTGTTCATTGTGTTTTTATCTTTCATAATGTATTTATATATGTATTTAATATTATTTTTTAAATTGCATGCAGTGTTTAGCATTGTTTTTACCCGTGACATTACTTACAACTTAACAGATGCAAATGAGCAGGAAGTGTAACGTTATTAATGTACCACTTATAATTATCGTTAATTAACATAGAACCATATGCTTATATAATATAGAAGAATGTGTGCTCACAATAAAACCATTTTACACAACTGAGATTTAACATGCATTTGTTTAATGTAAAATACAACACGAGAACACCATGTGGTTAACTAGGTTTTGTTTATATTGACAAATGTATATATATATATATATATATATATATATATATATATATATATATATGTATAAAAATAAGTTATTTATTAAAAAGAACTGTTTTGGCTAGCCTTTTATCAAATTGAAAAACATTTACTGCTGTGTAACTAATAAACAGCAAACGGCGGGAAAGTGCATGGAGTGACATCATGAAAGATAATTAGACCAAAGTAAGACATGAATATAATTAGCTACCAATTAACCCAAACAAATCCCCCATGAAGAAAAAAACAGATCTATTTAAATAAATAACATCATGTGGCAACACTAAAATATCTCATCATGACAAAAATATACTTTTAAAACCATGTAATTCCATATAAGCAATGCACTAGTATGGGGCACATTTACTTAGCTCGAGTGAAGGAATAGAAGAAAAAATACTTTGACTATCGAATTGGCTACTTCGACCTTCGACTACGACTTCGACTCGAATTATTCAAACTAAAAATCGTTTGACTATTCGACCAAGTACTGTCTCTTTAAAAAAAACTTCGACCCCTACTTCACCAACTAAAACCCCATAGGCTTTCTAACAAATTTCTGATTGAAGGAAAATCGTTCGATCGATGGATTAAAATCCTTCAACCGTTCGATTCAAAGGATTTAATCTTTCGATCGAATGATTTTTCCTTTGATCGTTCGATCGAAGTGTTTGCGGTAAATCCTTCGACTTCGAATATCGATTTCGATATTCGATTTTACTTTGACGGTCGAATATCGAGGGTTAATTATCCCTCGATATTCTACCATTAGTAAATGTGCCCCTTTAAATGTAAAAAATGCATTCACAAATGTTATACAGGAGAATCGCAGACAAACTCGTATTCTACATATTACACATATTATGTCTCCATAATTATTATACATTAACAGTGAGTAATCCTAAAAAAATAACTCACAAAACATCAGAGACTCGGTCTTAAGAAAAAGAGTACTGCAGTCTGCATTAAGGGAGAAATACTGCTGACTGTGTCAAGGCAAGGGGGCATTATCATCATGTATAATTAAAGGAGGAAGAGTCAGCTGCAGCAGTTGCTATGGACTACTATTGGTAGCAACTCCCTACCTTGTCAAAATGCCAGGCAAAAAAATACTAAACTCTAAAGTTAATTGTTAGTCTAACATATCAATACTTAAAGGGGTTGTTAAACTTTCAAACACTTTTTCAGTTGAGTTGTTTTCAGATAGTTCTCCAGAAACAAAAATATTTTTTCCGTTACTGACTTTTATGACATTCCCCCTTTAGTATGATGTAATAGAACGTCCAACTCTAAGCAACTTTTCCATTGGTTTTCATTATTCATTTTGTATAGTTTTATAATTATTTGCCTTTTTCTTCTGACTCTTTCCAGCTTTCAAATGGGCATGGGTAACCCCATCTAAGAAGCAAATGCTCTATAAGGCTACACATTTATTATTATTGCTCATTTTTATTTCTCATCTTTCTAGCAAGGTCCTCTCCTATTCATATTCCAGTCTCTTATTAAAATCAATGCACGGTTACTTGGGTAACTTGGACCCTAGCAACCAGATTGTTTATAATGCAAATTGAAGAGCAGATGAATAAAAAGCTAAATAACTCAAAAACCTTAAATAATAAAAAAATGAAAACCAATTACAAATTGTGTCAGAATATCACTTTCTGCATCATACTAAAAGTTGACTCAAAGGGAAACAACCCCTTTAATGAAACCCAGGGATTCTGCTCAGCAGGGACAAAGATAAGAAAAAGGAAATGTATCAATTAGGGTAGGACTACGCTGACGCTTTCGGCATGATCCGATGCGCTGAGACAAAACGCCTGTCATGTTGCGTTGGATAAATGCTGCGACTTCATCCGACATTTCTATCTCTTATCTTATTTCCAATTTTGTCTCAGGCTCATCGGATCTCACCGAAAACGTCCGTGTAGTCCTACCCTTAAATGTATCAATTAAATGTATCAATTCAGAACAGTTTCCAGGGTCGACGACTCCCCTCCCATAGCTGCTTTAGAAGGTAAAAAATTGAATTTCACACTTCAATATTAGAAAAACACATACATTACAAAAAAAACGTAAAGAAAAAGTATCTATTTGTACTTGTCCAAAAGCCGATACCAGCATTTTTTCTGCTGGTATCGGCTTTTGCACAAGTACAAATAGATACTTTTTCTTTACGTTTTTCTTATTATTGGTGTTAACTATTTCCACTTTTGTACACGCCCACTCATCCGATCATGTGATGTGTTTAACCTATAAATTGTTTTGTGCAGTCTGTAATTTTATGCTTGATAAAGGGGGTAACCCCGAAACGTTGCATACTGCAATAAAAACTTAGCAAGGTATAACCTGCTTGCATTACCTGTGTGCCAGTGAATTTTTGTTGCCATTGGATTGTGAGGTTTTTCGTTTCTACCATTTTGCTGTGCACCAGGGATCTCTACCTTTCGGGAGGGCCAGGGTGGATTGTTCTACTATTAGAACAGGTTAGAAAAGGGTTGGACTGGCGCAGTCGGGGCCCACCGGGTTCTGAACCTCGGGGGCCCCCTGCGCATGTGCAAAAACCCGTGCACGTGTGCGAATGGCAGATGCACTGCGCGCATGCACGAGTGAAACGCCCACCTAACGCATGCGTGAAAGTCAGGCACACCGCACGCATGCTCTAACTTTTTTCTGTTCGGGGGGCCAATCTAGGACCGTATCTGGGCTGGCGGGGGCCCAAGAGGGCCGTGGCCCACCGGGTTTTTTCCTGGTTTCCCGCCGGCCCAGTCTGACACTGGGTTAGAAGGTACCAGTCTGTAATATTGTGCTGCCTCTGCTAACAGGGTAATAATGGGGTGAGTATTACAATACCAATTTCTCCTTATCTTTTATTCCCTGTTGGGGGGTATTTTGGATTAAGCAACAAGTTTTTTATATACACTAACCATGCAATGGAGCACTATGGGTTCACACCAAGACCCTACGTATATACACAAGGGGGCAGATTTACTAAAGGGCGAAGTGACTAACGCTGGCGACGATTTGCCAGTGTTATCGCTTTCAGGCACTTCGCCAATTTACTAACAGGCACAGGCATAACTTCACTAGCGAAAGAGACAGATGCTAGCGGTTATTTGCACTCTAACGAAGTTACTCTTTGCAAAATTGAATGCTAGTGCATCTTTGCTTTGATTTGCTCACATTGCTGAAGTAACACTAGCGAAAATCCACCAGCGTGCGCCGCCCTGAACGCAACTTCGCATTTTAGTAAATTAGCGTTGTCTGGGCAACTTTTCGCCTGGCGCAGCCTGATGGGAGTCTCCGCTCACTTTACACATCACTACCCGGCTTTTGCCGCCCTTTTTATAAGGCTATGTTCTTGTTTGCAAATTGTTGTTCCTGAAGATGGCCCAAGTCTAAGGGCTGAAACGTTGAATAAACCACTTTTTTCCTTTTTTGATTAAGTCCTGTGTTGTGTGGTTTCTTTGAAGGAGTATCTGTTCCAAGTTGATGAAGACAATCAGGAGACAATCGAATACACTCCCTGTCAATCTGTGCCACATATTTTCAGAGCAATATAAATGACTTCCACTATACATATCGTATTTTCTGTATTATAGAGTGTGGGACTAATTTACTTTATCTTTATTAGGATTCCATATAAAGTCTTATATATTGAGCACTGAAAGGATCTTTCCTGCATTAAACAACCAAACCCCTTAGGTTGCCAAGTCTTGTGCCGATGTAAATAATGATAGAACATTAGAGACTAGGCAATAAATTACATGGTGACCTATGCTGTAATGGCTGCTGTTCATTCCTTTTAAACTTGCACCCTGTCACAGACAGGACATTTTTCAGTCTGTGAATAAGAGTTAGAGGTAATCATCTGGAGTGTCAGGTGTTTTTAACAAAAGGGGTTTATTGAGCTTCCAATTCCCTCTACCCCATGTCTAGTACATAAGGTAAAATGATGGGGAGTCATACTACTCCAGCGTCTTCCAAATGTGGCTGTAGTCTGATTATTACTATTATTAATAACATTTATTTATATGGCGCTTGCATATTTCTCAGCACTGTAAAGTAAATGTGTTTATACAACTAAATGACATTAATTACATACATAGAACATATGGAGTTGTATACATCACAACCAATACCGGTACAAAAGATAAGGAAGGCCCTGTGCAAAGGAGCTTAAAATCTAAAGGGAAGGGAATAAGACACAAGGTGTGGGAGTGGGCAGGATCAGAATTAAGTGAGTGAGAGATGTAGTACTTATGTGGTATAGCATTTGGTAGTTAGGCAGAGTGAGGGTAGGCTACGCTCCTCTACTGACCTGCTAAAGAAGTTTTAAGAGAGGTTTTGAAAGGAAAAAGATTGGGAGAAAGTTGGACAGACAGTGGGAGAGAATTCCAGAGGAGGGGTGCAGCCCTTGAAAAGTCTTGGATGTGAGGAGGTAATGAGAGAAGAGTTGAGTAGCCGGTCAGTAGAGGGGCGTAGCAAGCGGTTGGGTGAGTATATAGAGATGAGATCAGAGATGTAGGGTGGGACAGAGTTATCAAGTGTCAGGGTCATTAATTTAAATTTTATTCTGAAAGGTATAGGTATAGTGTAGGGATTGGCAGAGTGGCATGGCAGGAGCAGTTGCTGAGGTGTATGAGCCTCGCAGCAGTGTTCATTATGGACTGAAGAGGTGACAGTCTTTGGAGGGGAAGGCCAATTAAAAGAGAGTCACAGTAGTCTAGACGTAATATGACAAGAGAGTGAATAAGAATTTTGGCAGCATCTTGGGTGATAAATGATCTTATTTTGGATATGTTCCTTAGGTGGAAATGATATGATTTAATAAGTGACTAATTGCAAAAGAGATTTCCAAAGTAGGTGGATTTGGGATTTACATAAATAAAAGGCATTAGCCAAATCATATTTAGGGCACCCACCTTTATTGAGCAGGTGTAAAAAATTTAAATTAAAGGGGCACTAGGGGATGTGAAATTGATGTTTCACTGTAGTTATTACCAGATCCAGAAGAGAGTCTTTTCTAGTAGCTTCCTAAACTACCTGAAATGAATGTCATTTAGCATTTTTACAAGCCTCTTAGACATTCTTTCCCCTAGCACAGCAGACCCCCTTCCATTGGGGTGCAATCCATCACAGCTATATAGATTGTACCCCAATCTAAAAAATCAGCCCAACTCAAACTCTTCCTTCCTACATTAAGGCACTGGAAGTCCTTTCCTTAATCTTAGATCCTAAATACCCAATTTCACTCTTTAAGGTCCTCCATCTACCTTTAATACTCTCATAGTAATGATAGATACCAAGATATGTACCAAGACAGCTAGATTATTTCCAGTCCCACCCAATATTTTGTCAATATTACCCATACAATACCCTGACACCAAGGAGACACTTAATGGTTTGATTTTAGAGAGCCAGATGACTCAATTCACCTTGTTAATAATGGAATCCCATATGGCATGGAATTTGCTGCTCTAGGTGGGACATTCACTAAGATTCGTAGTTGCGCTGGCATCCGCTTCGCCACGCATCACCGCACTTCGCCAGCGCTCCGCAAATTCACTAAAATCCGAAGTTGCGCTCAGGGGTAGTGTAAGGTTTCGAAGTTGCGCTAGCATTAATTCACCAAGCAAAGCGAAGTTACGCTAGTGATGGTTAATTTGCATACGGCGCCAAATTGAAGTTACAATGGAGGTATATGTAGAAGCACTACACAAGCCTAGGAAACCTTCAAAACAGCAAATAACATTTTTATTTTGCCCTACACATGTGCCCACTGTATTGTTAAGTTGCCATGAGTTAGGAAATGTAGGGGGGAAGGAGGAGAGCCCCAAAAAAATTTTGATAGTTTTCAGCCTATCACCCATAATAAAGAAAAAACACCAGCGTTTTTTGGGACTTAGAAAAAATTCCTATCTATTCTATTGTGCTTTGCCTGGTCTGAGGTGGTGAAGGAAGTCTAGCGTAAAAGGTAGAGTTCAGAACAATGCGTGCGTGAATTTGCGTAAAGTCCGTTGCGCAAATTCACCAGGCGTAAGGGTGCAAAATAACACTAGCGAAGTTACACCAGCGTCCGTTAGTGAATTTGCGAAGTAACGAAAATGCCCAACGCTAGCGAATTCACGCTAGCGTTAGGCGCTTCGGAGCTTAGTGAATTTGCCCCTAGGTCTCTAACTTAAGCTTCTAAAGTGCCAATTGGCTCATATTCACAACAGAGGTAAGCGCTTTGGTTTCCTTTGCTAAATACTCATGTACTCAATGACACTGTGCACTGAGGCAGACCTTCAGCTATGCTAGCACTCATTTTCTCCGATACAGTGTGTAATGCTAATTTGGGCTATCCAGACCCAAGGGAGGTAATGTCCAGCTAGTTGTTAGAGCATGGGTTACATGTGACTCAAACACTGCAGGCTAGGGCCTTCACTAAATGGAAGATTTCAGGAATGGTATAGTGCAATATAACAAAAAAAATTTTATTTGTCCAAGATAAATGATCCACAGGTTTACTTACAGTGGTACTGAGGCATTGGCAGTATATAGGCATCCATAGAGGTAGATGCAGAATATACAGGCACACCTGCTCACACAGAGCTTCCAAAGTAGATGCAAGGAACTTTCCTCCAGAGACAGCACAGGGACCTGGATCCTCACACAGGGGATCAGGGAACTCACTAGACCTAATCCCTATTAGGCTATATCCCTATACTATAGGCCAGTCTTGCCTGAGAGGAGAGCTATATCCTTGTTATCCCTCCTAGTTGGAGCCAAGTTGCTTTTTCTATCTGTACTCTCTATCTCACTCTCCTAGAGAGTCTATTACAGATATCCCTGTCACATACTAGCCTCATTCACGGGGTCCCTGCTCCCCGATTTAGACACTAGAGGACCCCGCCCCTCTAGGCACATGGCTTTCTGGGCCTTGCTGAACCCAGGCTCCCCAAGGCACACCCAGCTGGATCAGCATCCAGCAGCCAAAGAGGAAGATCCACCCCTTCTCACTCACTATACCAGAGTGTGACAGGATGTAGTCACAGCCCCTCCTGGCCGATAGCACAACTATGCAAATATCTCTAGCTACATGGGAATCTGCCCAGCAACTAGGAAGTTAGGGAATTAAAGCCATAGAGGCATTGTTAACACTATGGGTCCCTACAAGTGCACAAAAACAGGAATCATAAATTAGAATTAAATTTAAACTACTTTTGTCCAGTGTTTTTTTTAAATCAACATACAGAGCACCCAGTTACACAACAGTTATCTACAGGAGCACGCTGCATTGGAGGCCCATGAGTCCTATTTACACTGTTCAAGTGCAACTAATCAAATGCCACCCACATAAAAATCTATCTATCTGTCCTTTAGCCCACCAAGCACTTTTCTGTTTTCACTGAAACAATTATTCCAGCTTTGAAAACAGTTTTTTTCTTTTTATACTGTTACTCCAATAGTTAACTTGCACCCCATTCATTTTAAAACAATGCTGTTTGTTTTTTGGAGGTTAATAATTTGGTGGGGTGTTTGAGTGCAGTGCACTAACACCTATAGAGCAGAAAGGCATTTTACTTCTCAAAGCAGTTAAACACATTCTTCTAACAAACAGACGCATTCATCTACTTTGATTACTGTGTCATTTCCTTAAACACTTTCCTGGCTGTTAGATACAGTGAGTGTGAATCCTTCAGGAATCCCCCAGTTTGAATTTTAATATCAGCCCTTCATTGTTCCTAGCTTTGCTAATGTTTTATGATTAAAAAAAACAAGCTAACCTATGAAGCAAACTCTGCACTGACTTAAATGAACTTCCTATCCAAACAACTGATAAGCTTCATTTAACTGTGAAGTGGAAGTTTTTTTGCCTTTCTTAAAGAAGAAAGTTTGTTTGCCTACTTCCTGTGAATTGAGCCGATGTCTCTGACCTGTAGTTAAAAGGGCTCATTGTAATTAAAGCAGATCCATCTTCCAGCAGAAAAGTTCTCACAGTAGGAAGTCAAGGGAGGGGAAAATGGGATGTGTGACACTTGTTCATCTAACTAATCAACGGTAGGCCGACAACTTCCTCCACAAGTCACTTAGCATGCCATCTAGCTTTGCATTTCTTCACTTCATAGGTTCAATGTCCATTTAGCAGACCAATGAGCCTATTAAGAGGCTACCCAGCAAGCAGATCATTGCAACGTGTATCCTTTGCAACAGCTACGCAAGCTGACTAAGAACTGATCAGCCGTGTTATATCAATAACGTTCTCACACAGAGTTGTGTAAATTGATCTTTTACAATTTCTCTCAGTGACAGTCTCTGTAATCAGCAAGATAAATCATTCCTCCTGTGGCTTTTTTATTGATCGCAGAGACCTGTATAAAAATTACAGTGCTCAAGCTGAGAAGTGAACATCCTCATAAAAGAAGGCTCTGTATTTACAATCAAAAATATGTTTGGCCCCTGAATCAAGCACAGATTTATTATTACACTGCCAGGAGTTTCCTGGAATGGCAACTGTAGAGGGTAGACTAAATTGCAGTTAGCAGCATATGTAGTTGTTTCAAATGAGCTTGCTACCACAAAAAAATAAGAACAGCGCCTTGCGCTGCCAATCTCATCTACATATTGTGGCCTATGTTTTAATCTGTCTGTTTACCATTCAATGCACACTCACATTTTTATGTGTGGCTTCCAACTACATAGAGACAAATATGAGAGTAGAGAGATTTGGTATAACAGGGAACTTTAAATAGCCGCAGACTGTTTTTATTTACTGACTTGCTTTTGGAGTGACTATACATTCCACAACATGGCACAATTGGATCTGAGGAAATGTAACAAAGCAGAGCAGAAAATATTTTTTTAAAGATATTATTTCTTTAAGGGGTCTCAAACAAGGACAAGACTCTTGCAAGTAGTGTAGGCTGGCAATGTTGAAGGCAGTCAAAGGAGCAGCTAGCAGGTGCAACAGGGAAAGGTGTTAACAGTTAATTTTATTTTCTTTTGGAAACTTTGCACTGCCCCACTAAGGTAACTGAAAGGATAGGGTTATACATATTTTGTTTATAAATCCTATTACTAATATAACATGTTTTGTAATTGTCCACAAATGACTTACTGTAGTGGACCCTATCTGTGGAATTCCATTTATTGGCATTGCTATTATCACTCATGGTTCCTTATGAGATACAGTAGTTATGTCAGTGATCCTATTCCATGAACATTTTTCACAATGGGCTTCACAGACATCTAAATGCTCTTTAGAAAGGGTGCTTTAGAAAAACACTATCCATGCACTAAGGAGAGCTCCCTCACTAAGAGGCTATTTAGACAGCCAGTGGGGTGGAAAAGTCCAGCTGTATTTGTCTCCTACTGTCCAGTGGGTAAATATTCGTATTCTTTAGTAATGTAATAGGTGGTCGAATGTTTTATACTTGTCTAGTAACCCACTGAAACCAATCAGCAGGTACTTTTGGGTTACTAGACGTGGAAAAGCATACAACTTTTTATTAAATGACCATGTTTGTTCATAACAAACACACAAAAAAAGATTTATTAACCCTCTGTGTGTTTTTTGGTGTGTTACAACCATACTGATGTGGGAGGAACATGCCTAATGTGACATTGGAGAAATTTTGGCAGAAGTTGCACAATATATTTGACATTGTCAATAGTGATGGGCGAATTTATTCGCCAGGTGCGAATTCACGGTGAATTTGCGCGATTCGTGCCCAGCGAATGAATTTGCAAAACACCCGCGAAAATTCGCTGTAAAAATTCGCCGGCGTCAAAAAAAAAAATTTCTGAAAATCGGACGCCGGCGTCAAAAACGAGACACCAGCGCCGTTTCACGAATTTTTCACAGTTTCTCGAATTTCGTGAGAAATTCGCAAATTTTTCGGCGAAACGGCGCGAATTCGCCCATCACTAATTGTCAAGCCTATATAAAGGACAATTGGAGAAGAAATACACCTGTTTTATTTCTTATTATGCTGCAAGGAATGCACTTTAATTGGGGTATGATCAATTTTAACTTGATTTATTGTCATAGCTGCACTAATGCTGGCAAAGTAATAAGCAAAGCACATAAAAGCAAAATGTTGTCCCCTCACCGATTCACCCACAGTAGCATCCTAGTCACATGCTGTCAGTAATTTGCATCCGAATCTCAACTTAACTCCATGATTAAAAGTGTGATCTGAATCCTTAGAAGCAGTTGGAGCAAGACATTTGGGTTGGCACCTCTGCTTCAATAGAAGCTACTGATTTGTGCCCAGTGAATGGGTCTCTTATAGTGTGCTTGCCAGCAATGACTCCATTCCAAACTGTGTGCATCCCAACTTCTGAGTGATTGCCAAGTGGACACTATTTTTGCATGCACTTTAGTGCATTTCATACAAATTGCAATAGACACAACTTTGTGTCTATATACACAATTATTCTAGATTTCTGGTATTGTAAATAAAAAAAATAGCACTATGCATTCAAAAATTGCACTTGTCTTCATAAATATATCCTCTGATTTATAAATGTGCTATCTTGATGCTTGTACCTTCCACCAATATGCTAATCAATCCACTTTGCTGTATTTGGAATAAGCAGAAAAGTACAAGTGGTAGAGACCCATGGCAATGACATGGAATTAACATATGCCTTGAGGATGGTTACTTTCATTGTTTCCTTGCGTGTTGCACCTTGCACACACACAACTGAGATGCACCTGATAAACCACAAAGATGAAGCAACTGACATACACAGATGCACATTGGCGCATGCTGATTTGCCGGTGAAGTTACACTATAATTTTGGGAAATAAGGCTGTGTTGTGGGTAAAAATCATGGCGTATTGCGTGCCAGTATTTCATCTTTGCAATGTTTTTGTAAATTAACCCTTTGTGCATTATTTGTGGGAATAACCAGCGCAGGAGGGATGATTGTGGGAAAACCCAGTTTCTTCCCAGCTGTTTCTGCAAACTCTAATGAGTTAACAAAGTAAGTACAGAAATTTGTTCAAAAGGTCAGCAGAGTATATTGAGCACAAAAGTCTGAGCATTTTAAACCATGACAGCACAATAAATTGACCAAGGAAAGCAAAGCACTTGGTGGTCTGGCGCAGAGAAAAGAGCAACAGAAGGAAGCTATAAAGAGCAAAGAATGAAAAAAAAGCAACAATAAATGTTTTTCTTATTTAAGCTCATCTTGTTAGGACTGAGTCTGAGAGGTCACCTAGTAAAACAATAAAAAGGTCACATTATATTGGAAAAGCTTAACCTCCATATCAAGCAACGTGAAAGTGCCTGAAAAGTGATGCAATGGCATTCCAAAAAGAAAGCAGCAATGAGAGAAAGAGATGACCAAGAAACCAAAATATCCTCTTGTTTAACCAGCGAGCAACTACTGCAAAGTGTCTGCTAGATTTGTCTTGCTAATATTATTTGTGGACATAGGGGAAGTGTTCTCTAAGCCAGTGTCATTAGTACCTTACATAAAGCCATCACTATTAATCACAAGGTTTTTTACACTGTCATGCCACAACCAACACCTGAGCTCTAACATAGCACCATATCTTTTTTGGAAGTAAAATTAATATCTAGGCATAAATGTTAGTGACGAGTAAGGACCTTGAATTTTATGTCAGCCTAAGGTTGGCAGCAAATAAAGAACATATACACCTTGTGCTTGCTGGTTTCAAATAGCTTCTTGGGGACCATGTGCTTGAACCTTCCACACTCACACGCTATTTGTCATTATTTGCTTCCACCTCGCAATTACTCTTACAATAATGTAGGCATTATTAGACAATTTCCAGCCATTACTGACTTTCTATTGTTTATGGTTTTGGAAGTATCTCTTGTTCTGTTCTGCAGTTCTCTAAACTGCTATCTGGTTGATAGGTTCAATCACCATAGCAACCACTTTAGCCTTTATAATTTCACTGTAGCAGGATGGAAATAAAATAATGAACAGAAGTATATATTGAAGACAAATATTTCAGAATAATGAATGGAATAAAAATGATATTGTTCTGTGACCGTGGGAGAGCCTGGTAAAGACCCACATTCCTCCCTCTTCTTCCTTCCTGCATGCACCAATGCCTTTAACAATCGATATTAAAGGGGACCCGTCACCCAAAAAAATTATTCAAAATCCTATTTTATCACATTAGTCAAGCAAAATGAAATTTAATTACACTGTATAAATTATTTGAATCTTGTTTCCTTCAGTCTGGGAATTCAAAATGACAGCAAGCAGGCAGCAGCCATTTTGTGGACACTGTTATTAAGGCAAGCCTTGTATCATCTCAGAATCTTGTTTGTGCACCAGAATAGGGGACCTGATGTTCATCCCCATGCCCTGGTTACACAATTAAATGGTGAAGAGAACTGGGGAATATGTGGAGAGCAGTGACATCTAAGAAGTGCTGAATGGAAAGTGAAAGTAATTGTCTGCCCCGCCTCTATGCCCATGGCATAGAGGAGGGGCAGACAATATTTGATTGACATTTGAGATTTTTAAATGAGCTTACAACAGCTATGAATGCTTTAATAAAACATAGAAATTGGATTTCATGTTTAATTTGAAAAGGCCTTTTATTATACAAATTTTTGTGTCTGGGTGACAGGTCCACTTTAATAAAAGTAAGTAAATTATTTTGCACAAATAAAACAACTGGTTGCAATTAAATAAATTACTTTAATTTATAAAGCACTGTTGTAGTCCTTAACTGTGAATTAATGCCATGCAACCAAAAAAATAATCCATTCCAAAGAGAATTTCTATTTTTTCTTTACAAATCTCTAAAAATGTATATTTTTTTATTACTCTAAAACTCTAAAACTTCAAGATTCATTAAATATAAAAACCACAAAAATTTCTCCTTCAAAAATGTAAAAGTTGTAACGGTCCAATAGAAGTCATTGGGAGCTGTGCGTATTCTGTTGAACCATTTTTAATTAATTTGGACTTTTAGAGGGGGTCTTTTTCTAGTAAATGGCTGAAAAAAATGTTTTTTTGAGGTCTTCACATTTTTTTGCACATCTTTCAGCGTTTTTCATTCATGCTTTTTATTTTTGGATTTTTAAATCAATTACATGACATTCATGGTTTTAGAGAAAATTAGTTTATTTGTGGTTTCTAAAACCTCTAAAACCGCTAAAACCGCTAAAATGAGACTGTGTTGTACAGAGATATTAGTATTATGCCTGGCACTACCTATAACTAATGTAAAGGAGCAGAAGCACTAATACCGACCACTTGTTATTATTGTTTATGCAAATACTGTAAATGGTCAATAGCCAGTACTAGCATACTAGTTCAGGTGCTGCCAAAGAACAGAAACTGAGATGCCAGCATATATTGCAGCATGGAAAGTTGTATTATAAAATATGTAGAGCCTGTGAACCCCACAGACATCGATTTGAGAGTACAGGGGCAAAGGAAAAGAGTAGCAGGTAGGAAGGGATGTGCTACATTGGCCGTTTCTTCCCAGTTATCTAAGCTACTGACCTCTGATTAGAAACCACAGAGTGAAAGAAATTTTCCACAGGGTCTGCAACTGTTAATTCCTTTTCAAAGACCAGAACGACCTTGGTTCAAGTGAGCTTATGAGATGTTAAAGTCAATTTAAAGCTTTGTCTTCACAGTTGGGTAGTGCAATATCCTGTATTCTTAAACCATCTCTATGCAGCTGGAAATCTCAATTCCCAGCAAATAGGAAAGAACAAAGTACAATATGAAGTTCGTAGGCAACATTCAAATGTGAACCTTTTTGGTTTATAATATAAGCTAAAAATAGATGCAAAAACATTCTGGTATTTATTTTTCTATCCTTTTAACATTTGATCACAGTCTTTCCAAACATCCTCTTACCTATAGGTCTTTGAAAAGAATAAGATAGCCAGGACATACATGACAAGGGCTCAATATGGCCAGGCTTGCACCGCATACATACACAGAATACAAGGTGTTGATGGCAGGTAACCCTGAAAGAAAGGAATATAACTAGCACATATTTTTCTTGATATCACCCAAGGAGCCACCCAGCAAATCATTTAAACTCATAGAAAACTATAACTCAAGCAAATCTCAAAACAGTCTAGAGTGGGCAAGTAGATATATATTCTTGCATGTATGTTCTTTACCATACATTCATGTTAAAGGCAGAAAGTACCTAGGTACCGTCAGGTTACGGTCCATAAAAATGCATTGGAGATACAAATTCCTTCTAGAAACTATGAGAATGTTTGTTGAAGCATGACTGGGATATTTTTCATTTTATTCACATTATTGTTATCTGATTTATTTGTTCCTGGCTATAAATAGTATCTAGCAAACAGAAGTAATTACACAATTTTGTTTGAGCTTGTTGCAAGCTCTATTTGCATGATAATATGTATTTTCCCACAGCGCTTCAGCTACACAAAAACCTGGCTTTACTTTATAATTCATCTACCCATCCTATTCTAGTAGAAGATCAACAATTCACCAATATCCTGTACATTGAAATGAAAAACTCCTTGAGGTATAGAAACAGATCACGTTTGTCCCAAGATCACAGATTTCACTGGAAGCACTAGGGACAGCATTATTGATGCAATCTTCCAACCTGCAGAAAAATATTTGACATACCAATGGAAACTTTTGTATCATTGAATGTCATATTGTGCACATAGAAGGGGTGGTCATGAATTTGTCTATAACAGAGCTGCATAGTCATTATGCCTATGAATAGTGATGGGCGGATTTATTCGCCAGGCGCGAATTTGCGGCGAATTTGCGCGATTCACCGCCATCGAATAAATTTGCAAAACGTCCGCGAAAATTCGCAGCAAAAATTCGCCGGCGTCCAAAATGTTTTTCCGAAAAAATGGACGCCGGCGTCAAAAAACGGGCTCCAGCGTAAAAAACGTTTTGCAAATTTTTCGCTGTTTTGCGAATTTCACGCGAAATTCGCAAATTTTTCGGCGAACCGGAGCAAATTCGACCCATCACTACCTATGAAGCGTAGTTTAAATTAACTCATTCCGTGAAAAGATCACATGTAGCCTTCTTCTGTTTCATTAACAACAGAAACCAAGCAGACACAAATATATATATATACAGTGTATATATATATATATATATATATATATATATATATATATATATATATATATATATAAAATCATAAATTATACATTGGATGATCCTTGGGAAATGTGGCCTTGACATTAAAATTCCTTTATTATCTGCTTGCAAACCCTTTGTAATCTATTTTCATTCCCACAGAGGAGCAATGCCTAGTCCTACTTAATTCAACATTTCAATTATACACATATGAGAAATTATCTAGAGATGTTCAGAACAGGAAACTGTACACAACTTAGGTAAGTTCATTGCAAATTAAAAGTGGAAATATATAATCGCAATGCTGGTGTAGAAACGGCTCCTGATGAGATCAGGGGTTTTGTAGTATCCTATTAATCTCTGTTTCATCACTTCATGGTGAATTGACTTTGTCCTTCTTTTCTATTATTTATGAGCTAGCTATTACTGTGTGCAATGAGAAGAAGGTGAGAAAAGAGAATTGAAACATTCTTTTGATTTGTCTACCTGGGTTTTCTTCTTTTTTTTTTTTTTTTTGCTTATCTGGGGTGACATAATATTTTGGTTGCGAATATAACAAATGATTTATTTGGAAATATTTGTTAAAATAATTGTTTTCTGTTCATTACATGCTTTGTTAATCTAACTGATTAAAGTGAAATTTGAGAACTAAATGTTGCTGCCTATCATGATACTTACACTTGTTTTAAAGTAATCTGTCAAATGTGTATATTATGTAACAATGTTGGGTGCTGGATTGACAAATATTTTGTATCTTTTTTGTTTTGTTTTTTAAGGATCATTCATATAACTGCTATATGGAAATGAAAATTGTTTTCCTCCTTAATATTTAGAATGTTCTTCACTCCCTAGTTGGCTGAATAGGTAGGACACAGTCATTTGAACTTGAGATATTTCAATTTGGTGATTCTTCATGATTGAGGTTTTTTGGGTTTATTCTCTGAATGACAACTATGACTTTTTAGAAACATCCCACAAAGGGTTTCAGCATCCATTGTGCATGGGCACAATGGATGCTGTAAAATTTATGTAAAATGTCATCATCTTCTAGATCAGTGATGACCAACCAGTAGCTCGTGAGCAACATGTTGCTTTCCAACCCCTTGGATGTTGCTCCCAGTGGCCTCAAAGCAGGAGCTTATTTTTGAATTCAAGACTTGGAGACAAGTTTTGGTTGTATAAAAACCAGATGTACAGAGTCTCAATATAGGTTGACAATACACATGGGGCTACCAAATGGCCAATCACAGCACTTATTTGGCACCCCAAGAACATTTTTCATGCTAGTGTTGGTCCCCAACTCCTTTTACTTCTGAATGTTGCTCAAGGGTTCAAGGTTGGGAATCCCTGTTCTAGATCTTACTAGATCAGCCATTATGTGCCGAAATATATGCTGCTGATGGGTGTATTTATTTAACTTGCAGTAATTCTCTATTTGTTCTGCTTCTGTTCTGAAAAAACACTGAATATACTAAAATAGGGGAGACAAAGACATACTGTACCTAGTCATCTAACCAATGATATTCTGCAATTCCACATTAGAGAAAAATGCAGCAAAGCATTTTGACAGGAAAAACATATACAGTACCTATGAGTTTTCAAAGGTACTAAGCTTCAAATATCTATCTGTTTATACTAACATTCCCTACCTGACCAACTGATCAATGAGATTGTAATATAAAACACTAATGGCATTATATAAATAAATGATAATAAGGATGATGATTGTATCATTGCATAATACTGAAGAAATACTCAGGAGCTTTAAAAAAAGGTCACCAATGACATCCACGCTGCAAGTGTATGGACCATGTAAGCAAACTCAGCACCCTTTCAATCTCAGACTAGGGATAGGCAGAAGAGGTACTTTCCCAGCATACTCCCAGGTACTTTCCCCCACCATTGTGACCTAGGCACGTGCATTTTTAACCTACCTTTAGTTTTGACCCTGAGTTGACAGGATGAACAAGAAATATGAGTCAGCGTAGGAGCAAAAGTGCGTAAAAAAAGCTAATAAAAAAGGGCAGCGGAATATAATCAGGAGAAATAATGGTAGACTAGATGGAAAAGATACTTTGGGGCCTATTTATCTTGCTGTATAAAAAGTGGAGTGAAGCTTTACTGGTGATGTTTTCCAGAGCAACCAATTAGCAATTACTTTAACAGTTAGAAAACAACAGCAAAGATCTGGTATGGCTATGAGCAACATCACTGTAATGCCTTAAAGGAGAAGTCAACCTGTACGGGGAAAAAACCCTCTCCCCCTCCCCTGTGTAGGCCCCCCTCCCTCCTCCCCCCCGGCCCCCCTGGGCAAATGCCCCTAACTTGTTACTCACCCCTTGGCACAGGTCATCTTCTCTCAAGCGCTCTTCTTCCTGCTTTGCCCGGCGTTTTTTGACGCATGCGCAGTACGAGGCATTTACTGGTAAGGACCTTCTGTGCATGTGCCGAAAGTCATGAATTTTCCAAAAAAAAGATCGAAAACTTCATGACTTTCGGGGGCATGTGTAGTAGCTCCGTACTCCGCAAATTCATTCAACTGCGCATGCCCGAAAGTCACAAAGTTTTCAATCTTTTTTTTGGTAACTTTGTGACTTTTGGCACATGTGCAGAAGGTCCTAATCAGTTGACTTCTCCTTTAAGGTGGCCATACACTATAAGATTTTAACCTGATATGCCCACCAACGGCTGGGCAATATCGGATAAATCCGAACGTTCGGCCCTGGGGCCGAATGATCGGATTGCAATACTATGAATGGGCTCCGACGGCGCTCGGGACCGCATCAACTAGCTGATGCGGTCCTGGATTGATATCGATCGGGAGGACCCCTCGGGAGCCCCCCCATATGGGCAGATAAAATGCCGAAACGCTCTAAAGGACTGATATCGGCAGCTTTAATCTGCCCATGTATGGCCACCTTTACTCCGCTTTTTGCACAGCATGTTAAATAGGCCCCTATTATATGACAATGAGAAAGGAGTCAAATGAAGCCTGAAAGGACTAGTAAACAGGATGAGTAGTGCAGAAAGAGCCATAGGAAATCATTTGGCATATCATATCAACTCAAGATTTGCAGTGAATGGCAAATTGTTATGGTATGTGTAAGCAAGAAAAGGGTTTGGGGTTTAAATGATGACTTTATCAGAGATAAGAGATACCATTGGCTTTTTTGAATAAATTGAGTAATATAGCTTTGTTTACAGTGAAGTGCTGAGACTGGACAATAGGAATGAGTAATAGGGAGTGAAAGAGATTTACTCCTGAATGTTCTGATAAACAGTTGCAGGGCAAAGGGATTAGTAGTGGAGTTTAACCAGGGCCTAGAATTAGAAGTCCATGAGTGTAGAAGAAGATGTGTATGTGGATGCAAGGGATGTGTTATTTATTTGCATAAGCTGCGTTAAGTTTAATAAAGTTAATTGCTTTTAAAAGATGTCAGGATGTTGCAGCCTTGGGCCTGCCTGCATTACTGTGATATAACATGGTGTTAGAGCAGGGCAGTGTTGGATTGGTAAAAGGAGAAGGAAAAACTTAATAACAACAGTGAAGGAAGGACCTAGAGTACAAACCATGGCTAGCAGTAGTGCAGAATTAGTGGTTAGTATAGTGGTGGAAGATAAAATGACATCCTGAGAAAGTACAAGTGCCATCAAATAATGAAACTGGCAAGGGAGAGACTGTAAGCATCCTTACGAATGCTGCTTGAGATTCATTGAAGAGGGTCCTAAATGGATGCTAGAGTGAGTGCATGGGAGAGACAGAATCAAGATTGGTTTGGATTATTATTTGCAATGATGACAATGTTGCTCTATGTATAGTTTTTCAGGAAATTCACCTTCATTGCCCATGCAATGCTTGTGCCCAGTTCTTACCTTGTATGTAATGTTGTGTCCTGTTTTCTTTACATTTTATGTCTTCCCAAGAATTTGCTCCTTACCATTATTCCTGCCATGTTGAGTCTGCTTTTTAAATCTTGGCCTGCTTTCTCTGATGAATTGTAATGCCTAGGCCAATCTTGTGTCTGCCTAGTCCCTTTCCTTACCTGCACTATTCTATTACTACCTGTTCTGTTCTATGATCTTTACTTTCTCTATTGTGGTCTAGTGTCATAGCCCCTTTGGGCCCTTATGTTTCTTGGATACTTCTTGAAGTACTCATCTTTCACCACATTAGATTTAATATGATAGCAATTACATATGAATGCACCCATCCCATAAACACATATATATGAATGCAGAAATGTTATTGAACAAATCTGTTACCTAATAATCTAAGAGCCCATTGAAACTGTATCCCAAAAAGTTCAATAAGGTGTGATAATAAACCATTGGGGAAACTATCAAAAATTATGCATGACTGTACCTTTTCTAATTTTTTTTTAAATTGAACATATTTTCAGAACAGAACAACACCTGGGAGAGGGAATGTGGGGAGGGCAGTGATATTAAAGGTGTGATGGATGGAAAACTAAAGTAATTACCTGCACCACAGAGGAGGGGCAGGCTCAATTAATTGACGGCTGAGATTTTAAACAAGTTTATAACAGGTATGGATGTTTTAATTAAAAAAACTTGGGATTCATGTTCAATTTATAAAAAAATAATTTTGATTAGACAGGTTTTTATGTGTGGGTGACAGGTCCCCTTTAATGTTATTATCAAGCAGTTGGAGCAGATTTGATAATTTATTAAATTAACACATTTCTAGATACAGGTATGGGACCTTTTATCCAGAATGCTCGAGACCTGGGGTTTTCCTCATAACAGATCTTTCTGTAATTTGGATCTTCATACCTTAAGTCTATTAGAAAACATGATCATGTAACATTTAATAAACCCAATAGGCTGGTTTTGCTTCCAAAAATTATTAATTTTAACTTAGTTTGGATCAAGTACAAGCACTATTTATTACTACAGAAGAAAAGGCAATCATTTTTTTAAAAAAATGATTATTTTATTATAGTGGAGTCTATGTAAGATGGCCTTTCCATAATTCAGAGCTTTTTGGATAATGGGTTTTTGGATAACCGATCCCATACCTGTATAGTCGCAAATAGTCATTGTACAAAGCTTTTGCTTATATGATCACATAATGACGATTAATTCCTTACACAAAAAGGGGAATTCATGATTTTGCCTGCTACAGGCATTCACCACATTGCAGTGCGGGAATGTATAACTCTGTCTCCTCCATTACAATGATATATATTACCAGCACGTTTCCAAGGAAAGAAACAAAATTACAACAATTTAAGCAAGCCTTGCAGTAATAATCCTTGACAGATAATACTTACATGATTTACATTAAATTAAACATAATATAACCAAAGACATTATACATCTACATACATATATAATACATATCTTGATTATCCTTATTCATATTTATGTAATAAACTACAGAAACTGCTTCATGCCTAATCCGTTACACAGCAATAAATACTGATTGTTGCTGTAGATACCTTGTTGGCCAATTATGTAAATTCACACTGTTAAATATCACAGTCTGGAAAAACAAGGAAGTGTTTTAAAGATACTTTTTTTTTAGTCTGTAAACCGAAATCAAGCTATGTGTAAATTGCCATTTTTAGAAATATAATTCACACCTGAAATATTCAATATGACTTGATTTCATGATACTGATTAACGTTTTTTATACTTCCACCCTAAACATTACAGTTAATACTATCCAGGTAAGAAAACATTTCAAGATCATTGGGATGTCTGCATCTTGAATTAATACTACTACTTTTTCAGGGTCCTAGAAATTGCTTTGATAGCAATAATACAGAGCAACCAGAGAAATCCATCACACCTCAAAACCCAAGTTGTGAAGGTGTTTGTATTGATTGTTCATTGTTTAATTATGTTGCACTTTAAGAAGAGAATGTGTTATCCCTTTTTCCTACATAGAGCATGCCCGATTGTTTACCCATAATGCCCATATGCATTGGTCACCAGAAACCAAGAGCTATGCCATAGTTGAGTGATTTGTGGTTCTAGCTGGAAATCAGTGCCGAAGGATATAAACAAAAGTCTCTCAGGGATGAAACCATTTCACCTATGGCCTTACAGCATATCTATATAGAGTAAGAGCTAGACGCATATGCCACATAAATAATGGGACAAAGTAAAAAAAAAATCAGGTGCAATACAGACAGATGTATTTTGCCAAGAATCGGACTGGACCATTGGGGACCCACTTGGGGACCCACTGGGACTGCAATCAAAAGGGCCCTTCTGGCAGTCATTGGGGGCACCCTACCGATTTTTAAAGTATGTCCTTCGTGTGCATGTTTGAACAGCTCTGCTAATCAGGGGGAAGGTCTGGGTCGGCGGGGGCCATGAGGGCCTGGGCCCACTGGATTTTTTCCCAGTTTCCCACTGGCCCAATCTGACCCTGATTATGCATTTATATTTCTTATAGTGGTAATGATGCTTATCATTTTAAAATATATCCGATTTTTCAAGAACTATTTCTGATTACAACCAATATATTGGTAGCTTTGATAAATATGTCTATTCATTATATATTTTTTATATGTTTTTTTTTCTAATGACTTTTTTGTAACAGAATGTGTGCTAAAATTTGAACTGAATATCTGAATATTTGTAAATCTGCCTTATTTTTGTTGTCCACAATACGACTTCCTCCACCATATTTTTGACTTCACAATAGGACAGTCATTGGTGTGCAAAAGGACACGTGCCAATAGGCATGAACAAGGAAACTGAAGACCTAAAAAAGTAGTATGTTTAGCATTTGGGGTTTTAATAACATTATTTAGCATTTCTTTAACATACTTGTGTCCCATTAAGTGTATAAAGTTTTTATAAAAAATCATATTGAACATGATGAAAATTGCAACTTAACAATATTTATAAAGAATAAATTAATATAACTACAATAACATTTTTCTTTACACAGTACTTAGGTTCATTGATCGAATCAGAAATTTCATAAAAGACTAATCAGCGTGCTGGAAGTCTAAATAAAGTTCTTCACCAAGAAAAGTCAACAGACTTTAAGGCAAAGTATTCTTTGTTAGAAAAATACATAAAAGAACTGACTCATTAAAACAATACTCGGTGTTCAGAAGTGAACATCAGATTAGCACATATTTTGTTTACAATATAAAAGATAATTTGGTACAATGAAAACTCATTATGAGCTTTTTCATGCTGACAAAAATATCTCTGACATTTGACGAATGCAACATTCCATATACTTTCTACACAAAAAAACTGTGCTAGGTGTCTTTTAACGCCAGGTGTTTACAAATCATTTAGTACACAACAGATTTTCTTTTAATTTCAGTGATTAAAAAATGATTAGATGACTAAATGGTTTCACACTTCCTTGAAAAAATAATGTGGTGTAAGGTGTAAAATCACGCACAATGGTGCATATGCTAAAGTGCCATATAGGCTTGCAAGCTATGAGTGTCCATTGCATCTGTTGCTATGACATATGATTTGAGTGCAGCTTGTATAAACTTTAAGGGAAAATGCTGCTTTGTATGATAAAATATTGGAAATTGGGCATGGGATGAATGTGTTTAACTGCAATCGGAATACCTTCTTTTTAGGAAGGGAAACAATTTGTTTAATGTAAAATGTGGGTGTTATTTTGGTATCCGGTTCCTAACCTTATTGGTTGTTACTGGTAATTAATTGGGTGACTTGATCACTAACAGTAAGGGGCAGATTTATCAAAGGTCAAGGTGAATTTTCAGATTCAAAAAATTTGAATTTCAAGCTATTTTTTGTGTACTTCGACTAGGGAATAGTCCAAATTCGATTTGAACTTGGAAAAAATTTGAATATCGAAATTTATCATGTACTGAAAATAGCTGTTTAATTTTGTTTATATTTATTTTACACTTGCTACTATCTCTGTATAATTTGTTTGATTTCAGCATGGCTGTTTCAATTCAGTGCCCTCTAGCACTTTGTGCTGACACTCTGAAATGAACCCATATATAGAATGCTGATGGCTTAGAGGAAGGTGAATGCACAATATAAAATAGCTCTGTCACGAACACGGTACTTCCAACCGCACGTGACGTTAGGTGTGGCTATCAGGGGTCACTCACTCAGTCTCTCACCCACCTTGCACACAGGTTAGACTAACACAAAAGCACCCCAAACACCAACCAACACCCACAAAACTCATTCGCTGCCACCATCTATCATTCACAGGCGATAGAAACCTAATGTGACTATTCCCCTGTTCTCTCTAACAGGTAATAATTCACAATACACCAATTCATTAACACTCTCTCACTATAGTCAGTTAGTTCCTACTGACTCAACAAGTACTTCAGCATGCAGAGGGTTAAGGCTCACAGTTACACTCTTTCAGGCTAGGTTCGTTTAGAGCACCAAAGACAATCTTATTAAATTCTCTTTAATATTATAAAAGGTATAACAGTGCAAAATACAAAAAGATGTTACAAAAAGAGACATACATTCAATAATACAATTACAAACAGTTGTAAAATAAAAGGGAAAACATGGAAAACCTATACTTAACTCCAAAGATATAGAATTCCTGGTCCTGGAGGCAAGGGGAAACAAACGGGATAACTTCCAATCGCAATTGGTCCTCCAAAGTAAATCCAAAGTTTAGTCAGAAGAGCTGACTATTTATTAGTGATTTCAGGGCATCAGGTAACTGCACATTCCCCCCTCCCTCAGGAATGTAAGGGGGCGTGGCCTAGCAGGACACAGATTGAGTTTTTTATGACCTCCTGTGAGTAGGAACTGGACCAAGAATATAATGACCATAACTCCTTATGGGGACATAGGACAGAGATGATATCATATTCATTGGTTATTAATTCTCTCCTGGATTCCATAGATACTAAACATCAATACTGTGTGACCTGCCCCTGCCCAGATATCCATATCTAATACACAGAGTACCAAACCTAGTCATGTTTGGACTCGTTGGAAAGATGAAATTCCCTTGTTCTGATGAAATGCCCAAGTTCTCACTCCTTGGGGTTCCCCCTCCCCATGGAATGGCTCTTATCAGCCAGGGCTTAGAGAAGGGTATTAGAGCTCTGACCCCTCTGACCATAGTGAAAAGAGGCCTGTTATGTGTCTGATTTAGATGTTGGCAGAAATATTTCTCATGATACCTTGGCCTGTTTTATTAACCATTACAGGCCTGTATCATGACAAGCTCGGATAAGAAAATGTACTTGCTGAACTTTCTTCAGAATATAATGACTTGGTTTACTGAAAGGCAAAATTTTAATTTTGCAAAACAATAGAATTATGAACAGCAACATTTTGGAGCCGAAATATTCTTTAGCGGTACCATTCCCAATAAAGGCATTTGAAATATTTGAAACTGTTGTTGGAGTGCTGTCCAACAGTTCTGTCCAATTGTGCTAGTTGTTATGAAATGTACAAGGAGGACACTGACTACAACCATGATTTTGAGTTTTTATGGGACAAAACAAGGCAGAAGTTTTTCATATTGAATTCAGGTTGGATTCAATGACCCATTTTAATCAACACCCTGCACTGGAATTAGTCAGAAAATCCAACCGTTTTGGGCTAGTAGGACTTTTTGGGAAAAAATCCAAAAAATTCTGGCTTTTCTGGGAAGAGATTCTGAAAAAAAACAAAAAATTCAGACAATTTGGTGTTTCGCACGATTTTATTGAGTTTTTACCTGAACTGATTAGATCAAGCTTTTTTAATAATAAATAAGGTAACATTGGGTATGGGAGTTTGGTCGTGGTTTTTATTTAAAGGAGAAGGAAAGCTTCAATACAGTTTATTGCTAACAGATTAGCCACAATAGTACAAGCTAGAACGCTATATTTATTCAGCAGAATGTTTTACCATACCTGAGTAAACAGCTCTAGACACTGTCTCTGTTTGTTTAGTATAGAAGCTGCCATATAAGCTTGGTATGACATCACTTCCTGCCTGCGTCTCTCCCTGCTCACTTACAGCTCTGAGTTCAGATTACAACACTGATGGGAGGAGGGAGGGGGAGAGGAGCAAACTGAGCATGCTCAAGCCCTGCCCTGGAGGTTATGCTGAAAACAGGAAGTTTGATACAGAAGCCCATGTATACACAATAGAAGGAAAGAAAATGCAGTGTTTCTTTTGACAGAGGTCTCAGAGCAGTATTACTTTGAGGGTTTACTGGTGTATTTAAATAGACCTTTCTGATAAAGCTTACTTAGTTTTAAACTTTCCTTTATCCTTTAAATAATGAGATAAATTCAGAGTTTAGTAAATAACCCCCTGAATAATAAAAACCCCAGTAAAAATAGTTAATTCATATCTTTGTTTTATTGATTTTTCCATTATTTTTAAGAGAAAAAAACTGTAAATAGGAATAAAGAAATAAATAGCAGGGTGGAGAATATTGAGAAATAAGGAAAATAACAACAAAGTAAATTTTCTGTTTAAACATACATTCTAGGTCCACTTTTGAGCAAGTAGAAAGCATTTCAGATAACAAAAACAACAATTTAACAATAAAAAATCATCAATGTATTAAGAGCTAATATAGTCAGGTACTTACTGTGTAAGTACCCATATCCAAACACTTTTAAAAGAGAAATGATAAAAATCTTAGTGAAAGTTAGTATACACATATTTTAAATTAAGCAATGATTGACTGGATGTTTCTTCTATTAATTATAAAAATATATACTTTTGTGTGTGGGTTTCTAAAGCAACAGCATAAGAAATGCATAATGCATGTTTTTAAAGGGTGCATGTTTCACCACAGATAATCATGGTCAGGCAAAATTCAGCAAATCTGGACGGCACTCCAACAATGGTTTCAAATTTAAAAAAAGCTTTTCTTAGGAATGGCACAGACTCTGAACAGCAACATTTTAGAGTGGAACTATTATTTAGCAGTACCATTGCCAATAAAGGCATTTGAAACAGTGGTTGGAGTGCTGTGTCCAACAGTTCTGTCCTAATGTGCTAGTTGTTATGAAATGACAACAGCAAACAATGAATACAACCATTATTTTGAATTTTTATGGGACAAAACAAGGCAGAAGTTTTTCATATTGAATTCAATGGCCCATACTATTTTAATCAACACCCTGTTTCATTTTTCTGTGCACCTATTTCAGTAAAAAATAGTATGCCCTAATTAATAGTAATACAGTTAAGGGATCCCTTATCTGAAAACCCATTATTCAGAAAGCCCATCTCCCATAGAGATCATAGACAATCATTGACCAGGTAAAGGACCTGTTATCCAGAATGCTCGGGACCTGGGGTTTTCTGGATAATGGATCTTTCCGTAATTTGGTTCTTCATGTCTTAAGTCTACTAGAAATTCGTTTAAACATTAAATAACCCCAATAGGTTGGTTTTGCTTCCAATAAGGATTAATGATATCTTAGTTTGGATCAAGTACAAGCTTCTGTTTTATTATTATGGAGAAAGAGGAAATCATTTTTAAAAATTTGGATAAAATGGAGTCTATGGGAGACAGACATTCCATAATTCGGAGCTTTCTGGATAGCGGGTTTCCGGATAAGGGATCCCATACAATAAATTACTAAAATATGTCTTTATATTAGCATGGGAAGGTAGGTTTACCAAACTGATAAATGGTTAGCACTCCAGTCTTTTGAAAGTTTTAATATGTCTTTGTGTCAAAAGTGCTTCCGGGTCCTGAAACATTTGGAACTACAAAGTCAGTCAAAAACAGCTGCATGCAGTCAGTTTTACACATACACATCTATGTAAAGTTATGAACAGAAAACTAGGGAGTTTTATGGTTTTACCTTTGAAGTAACTTTAGTACATAAGTGACAATTCTAAAAAACTTTTCAGCTGATCTTCATTATTTATTTTGTTCTCTTCTCTCTTCTATTCTGCCTATATCCAGCCAGCTAGTGTAATAGCTATACTGTTGTGGGGGTCGCTGACCCCAGAATCCAAAATACACATGGACTTTGAGGTTTTAATTTTATTATTATTGTAATATTTATAGTTTTTCTTTTCAGGACCTATTCTTCTCTTCCTCTCTTCTTTCATTGTGACTTCCAAACTACTGCCCGGCTGGTGAGGTTATTGTACCTGTACAACATGTAAATATTTCTTAAAAGATAAGAAAAAGAAAAAATAAGACTAATAATTTATTTTTTTGAAACTGCTGCCTGCATAATACTAAAATGTAATGTCATGGTCATCGTCATGTTTAAAGTACATTAAAAGAAACACAATTCTGTTCAAATTAGGATATAATAGGCCTGTGTTTGATTCCATACTGGCAGAAATAATTTACAAGAGTTTAACTCAAGTGTTAATCTGACAATGACAGAGGATCACTAACTGGCAGAATCTCTAACGCTAGTTATCATATTAGTTGCTTCCTGTATTAAAGCAGCAGAGCTGCTAATTGGAATGCTTTTATGTATGGGGTTCTGAAACAAAGCTCCAGGCACTGCTAAAGTCACATTTTCATAGAAGAAAAACAGGAAAAGAGGTGGTTAGAAACAAACAAAAATATCAAGAAATAGTTTGGCCAGTTGATTGTGAGTACAGTACAATTAAATTTATTTTGCACCAGTGTGTTGGTGGAAAGATGTGTTTCCACATGGAAGAGTTTTATGATCTTTAAGGTACACTGAAGCGTTAGATTGGTATAGAGAAGACTGTACTTCCAAAGGATGAGAAAGCGAGCAGCAGTACATTTGAACTACAGGTTTCTCATATGCTC